>PVHY01004105.1:13577-70156 GCA_004024945.1 Uropsilus gracilis | reverse complement strand
AAGACCTGTATTTAATTATTTCTCAACAAAAGACAGATCTAAGACCCAATTTTTAAGAGTACATTGTTCTATAATAGAAAAAAAGTCTTTGGCATAGGGTTCTGGTTCTAAGAGTAAAGAAAGAAAAGAACAAAAGTTCACTCATTTGGGGAATTTCCAGAATATGCAGAATCAGAAGTATTTTCTAAATAAGAGAAATTAGATGGTCACTTCCTTAAATAGGCAGTCTGTTTTTCCTTCTATTGTGCCCAAATGATAACTGGGCAGGATTCAAACAAGAAATCAATGGGACAGCTTTGGATGTGTTCCTTAACTCATAGGAAATGATGACCGGGGGCAGCCAGGTGTAAATGATAGTCACTAGTAGTTGATCAGTGCCTAGGTCAATAACAGATGCAGTGAGAAGTGTGTTAAAATAGTCAATTGTATGGTGATGTATAGAAACTAAACTTAACAGTGGTGAGGATGACATAGTGGATATAGGTGTCAAATTGTCATGCTATACATCCATAATTAAATACTATTATAAATCAATGTTGTGACCTCAATAAAATTTATTGTAGTCAAAAGGCAGAAACAACCTATCAGCAATGAGCAGAACAGTGGCAGTAAATGAGTAACAATGCCTGGAATGTATCCCTGGGGAAGTCCATGTTAAAAATTCTTCAGTAAAAAGGAGGTATCCTTTTCTTTTCCCTTTTAAGAGTTTCCTGGTGTATTTTAAAGATGTCACCTAGAATAAGAGAGCTGCATGAAGTAAATAGAGTCCTGAAAGTGAGTACGTCAGTTGAAATGTTGCTGGTCAAATACAGATTTTTCGTGGTCACATTTTTATTTTAATAAACTTGAAACATCATTGTTTGAGTTATCATCTTCATTGTTGAAAAAGCCCTTGAGAGGCTGCAAGACTCCACAACCTCATTCATGAATACAGTCTACAAACAAGTGATACTCAGGTGTCAGAGGCAGATCTCTGTTTGGGATACCTAAATCATTATTAATGAATCAAAGTAAAATGCATTTCCTCAGTTTCCATGCACTTTTTCTCCGTAAATACACAGTGGATATAAAAGAAAATGATATGTAGGAATTTTTTTATATGAAAAAATGTCTCATCCGCTCCCCTAATATTATAGAAGAATTTGTGTGACTGGGATAATCCCAGATAGAGGCTGGCTTTGTAGTATTAAACATGAAATTCTTGAACCTGAGCACACCTGGACCACCTAGCTTTGAAAATAAATGATGTTGTCTGTTCTTCATAAAGTTTTTGGAAAGATGCTTTGATGTAATGGTGTAATGAATTTGGAACACTACTGGATGCAGAAGCACTGACATATTTAGGACAACTTGAAAACCATGATTTAAAAAGATGGCTGTCACTCTTATGAGAACAAACAGAATCCAGAGAAAGGCAAAGTCAACTCTAAGGCACTTGAAACTAAACAGATGGGACCTTGACCTCTCTCCTAGTTCAAAGTTTTCATAATGTTGCTTCTGCATAAAGAGTTTCTGACTTATTTAGTCTGTTAAGTGTTTCTGAAAATAGTTGCCAGCACACTATTTCATAGCAGGTGACTGGGTCATGTCTGGGTTTGTCCCTCTTGTCTTTGCCACCTGCTTCCTTACACTGGCTTCAAGACCCTTTAAAACAGAAACTGCTCTATCCATCCATCCATCCATCCATCCATCCATCCATCCATCCATCCATCCATCCATCCAAATTCCTTCAAAGCAGGAACTTCACAGTACACTTGGTGGAGGACAAATTCACCTACAATCAATATCCACTTGAAGGATGGTTCCTGGTACAAGTAACTTTATTGTAAGTGCACTAAATACTCAACCATGTCCTGGTGCCTTGCAAAAATACAAAATGTAGGGAATAGTTTCTTCCATCAGGAAGCTTAGGCCTTAGCAGGAGAGATAGGAGAGCACCGAGAAATAAGTACAGAGGTGCTTTCTATGTGAGCGTATAGGTTACTGCATCAGAGCTGCTTGAAGAACTTACTAAGAATTTAGGCTCCTGGACCTCAGATACAGAGTTCCAGAGGAGGGAACATTCAGAAATCACCATTTATTTTAATTTTAATTGATTTTGTGCTCTTATAATTTTGAAAACTGGAGAATGTAAGTTACAATCATTTATAATAGCCTTGAATATCTAGGTTTATGACATTTGAAAACCCTGATGATCTACAGATGACTCAGGCTGCATGCTCTTGGGCATAGGGACTAAGAGGTGGACTAGAAGCAGTGGACTAGTCACTGCTGAGGCTATCATTCTAACCAAAGCACACTGGTGCACCTGCTCTAGAGGAGTGCCTTCTGCTCTGATGGATGAGTGAAGAGGAGCTTGCTTTCTACTGATAAGCTGGCATAAATTGAGAGAGATGGGGTTACAGAGTAAGGCTGTACTTTGGGACAAACCATATGGAAGAACAAGGATAGGATCAATGAGAATAAGGATTTGTCAATAACCGGAATGATCTCTCTCCCCCACCTACCTGATATCTCAGCTTCCTAGTTTGACGCAGGAATCTTCAGAATCATTGACTTCCTCCCTGTAATTAATCACCAACTTCTATGAGCTTGAGCCTCTTAGCCATGCACAATCCAACCTATGCAAATCTCTTCAGCTTTCTTTGCAACATTTTCCCTTAAGCTCTAAGATCCTCTAACTCTCCTGGATTGACTCAAGCTTTGCCTCACCCTTGCTTCTTGTCCTTCACTAAACCTACTCCTTCAGCCAGGAGCAAACTTCCCTTTGCTCATCCCTTCAAATAAATGAAATGCGCAAAGATAACTTCATCCACTGGTACTTCTGGATAGTGTAGAGTAGCTCAGGACCTCCCTCCATGCCCTATTGTCTATACCCAAGGTACCATGCCCTTCCTCCACAATGATGCAATATTTAGCACTACTTAACACTCCTTCTCCACCTCCAGACACTTAGTAATCCCAGATTTCCCAGTTTCTGGCAAGTAGAAGTTGCTGAATTTGAATGGTGAATTTAAATGAAGCAATCTAGAACTTTCCCATGAGTACATTGACTATATATCTAAATCAAGTTTGGGGGCATATAATCTTTATAGTTTTGGTGTGAAAGACCTCATACTTGAAGTTTAACTAAAAGAAAGGAAATTAAAAAATAAAAAATGAATCTAGAACATGTTCTTAATGGTCTAGCATGAGAAGGAAATGGGTAATTGAAGCAGAAACTAACTAATCATTGCTACTCTCTCATTAGTACTTCCCATTCCTCTCTGGGAGAGTTTATCTGGCTCTTAGCTGTTGCCTATCAGGGGCTGAGTGATGAAGGGAAAGGGAGGGCAAAGGAATCAATGCACTACTGCCTGGGTTCCTAACCCACTACACAGCGTCCTTACAGGTGCCTACTTAGTCCAGTCAACAACACCAGAGAGTTAAAACTGTGTGACCAACCACTTGCCTAACAAACTTTTCCTCTTGGGAATTCCCAAAGTCCCTCACTGTGTCCAAAAGCAACTATGACATTTCCCTTGCTTTTCTGCTGCTTGTCTTTACCCCATAATTTTTACAATATACGTTTTAGAGCCTTGTTATTCACAAAGGCACATATTTATTTAATGTTTGCTATCTGCTACACATTTTTCCAAGAGCTCTGTATAAATTGGTCTTAATAGGTACTATTACAGTACCTACAGTACTATTACAACCCCATTTTACAGATGAACAACTAATGCACAAAGAGGTAAAATAATTTGACCCAAATTTCAGTTACAAAAGTCAGGATTTGATCTAAAGTCAGGATTTTGTTCCAGACACCAGACACACAAGACTGTGTTACGTGCTCTAGACGTACTAGGTTTTTAAGATCCTTTCCCTCATTAGTTTCTTGGGACCTGGGTTCATAACAATCTTTAAAATTTTAACATCTACTACTGTGCCTGGTGCATAGCAGTGTTTGCTGAATAAAGAAAGGAGTGAATATTTACAGGAATTGGAAAAATAATATAGAAAGCTAACCACTGTCCAATAAAATCCATTCTACAAAATTTTCCTACTTGTCCCCATCATCCCTTCTACTCAAGTAATTACAAAATTTCAGAACTTCAGGAACAAGTTCATAAAACTCATGTTACAAAACAGTGGAGGGGGGTGGAAGAGTGAAAAGAAAGGGTAGGGTAAGCACTTCCATTTTTCTTAAAGCAGGAGCTTTCATTTTTCCAGAGTTTTATTTGTCATAATAAAGTGGAGCCTGACAATTTTGTTGTAGTTTTGAAAAATATAGTTGCTTTTTAATCTTAGAGGAATAAAATGTAGTCATATAACTTGATTTTCTGAGCAAAGAACTATATAACTACTATCAAATTCCATGCCCTGTGCTAGGGAGCTTCTACCCTGTGGGTACAACTACACATTCTCTGCAGGTGGGAAGAGTGAGGCAAAGTTAATAATTGAGGGGCTTGCCTGGGATGGCAGGATGAACTGGGGTAATGGATTTGAACACAGGATATACCTATGGGGTTTCTGCTCTTAACCCCCAGACTTTATAATAATGGCTCCCAGGAAAATGGGTCAAAAAAGCAAACCAACAAATGCTAAACAGTGATAAGTTGGGGAGGGGGTAGACTATCAGTAGCAATATTTTCCATTTAAAGAGGATAGGGGATGAGGGTTCTTCTTGATCCCATGTTAGAGTTTTCTGCCCATGTTGCTTGTGCTTCATCAGCATGAGACATAGAAAGCCTAGTAAGGGAAAATGGCCATGAAAAAATAACAGCAAACTGTGAAGCCTGCTCAATCAGCTGCAGTGGTCATTCATTTCAATAAATATCCAATTAAATGCCTTGACAGTCAGCTCATGAATCTTGGAGAGAAATGGATCACTTCAAAGAAGCTGGAACCCTTTGGAGGCTTGCTGAGTAATGTAATCTTTCAATCTGCTCATGCTTAATATTCATTTTAATTTGCTGAATATACCCTGGGTAGTTTGGAAAATCTATGGAACTTGGTATACAGGTGGCCTTTCCTTTTAAGAGGTAGAGCAGTGTAAAAGCAGATTTGATTAAAATGCATATTCATTATAAATATACTGGCAAGAAATTGCTCTTTTCCCCTAATGCCAAGCTTCTGAAAACTCCTATCTTAACCAGGGGTTGCTTCTTATTTAAGCTGAAACTGGGTGATGGCTCATGGAGGAGACTGGCCAACCTGCAGTCTGAAGGAAAATCTAACTGCTTCTGTTTAACATAATATTTAATCCACTGCTTGTGATCAAACAGGCCTCTGGCCAATTTACAGAATAATGATTTTTGTGTTTAGCTCTATTGAGGCCAGGAAAATGGCAGCCTTTAATGATGGTTTTGGTTGCCATTTTTGAAAATGTCCATGGCTCCACTATTCTCCAGGACAATAATGTTTCTAAAGGAAGTGAGGTTCACCAACTCTGACTCTGTTCCTTACCCCCAGTGACCTGTTTTCTAAATCAGCACTAGAAGTCCAAGAAGACTTCAGTGACCTGTGGTGATATTTATAAACATATTAACATCAAATACAAGAAAAGGTAAACTCAGTCCTCTCTGGATTTTTACATAGCCTACTCTTTCACCCATAGGCTAGTGTACATCTGGGATGTAATTCAGTTGATGGCTACCAAAGCATTTTTGCCAAACAACACTTGATTTTTTTCCTGTCATATAACTCTTTCCATGTTGTCACTTTAATTCTTTTAGTTGTCATTTGTTATTAACTACTTTTAATGAAGAAACTCATTTGCTCTTCTCTTCCTGTGTTTCATTTCCTTAGGATCTGGAAAGGAATTATGATGAATAGTTTGGGCAAAAATGCAATACTGAGGAAGATTTGCCTTGGTATATCTGTTTTGTTGATACTTCGTGACTATAGGGTCCCATGAACTAAAGGGACCTAAAGCTTAAAAACTGCATTTCCCAGCTTCCTTTTGGGATGAGAGATTTGGGGTCTCTATAAGTAATTACAATGTGATGCAAGGAATAGACAGTAGGAGACAAGATTTTGGGGACAGTGCGTATGTGGCAGGGAGAGCAGTTATTCCAATTGTGCGCATGAATAGAAGGGTTTCCAGGCTTCAGTAGAAGCTGATTAGGTGGAGGAAAGGCATTTTCATAGGGTGGGGAAAGGTGCTCCTGCAGAAGCAGCAGGCTTGCTAAAATAGGGGAAGTGGATCTTGGGGTAGCATAGACAGCAAGAGCAATATGCCTTCTAGAAACTTACAAGTGCTGTGATACCAACCCCTTTTGGACAAATGAAGATAGGAAGGGCTAAGTCTCACTCATGAATGATCTCCCTCTGAAGTGATAAAGCCCCACCTCCTTGGTCACTGATCATTGGAACTTCCTATAAACAAGCTGCCTCCGGTTTGCAGGTGAGCATTGCTCTGAGTTAGAAGCACAACCATCTCTGAATAAATATTCTCTCAAGTTCAACATAGCTTTGCAAACTCTTCCTGTCAGGACCCAGAGTTGCCCAACCAGTTACCTGCTTTATAGCCAGGTTCTGAGATAGTCTTGCCATTCCAATGTCTTATTGCTGAAAGTTCTAATTCACTGAGGCTCAGAATCACTGCTGTTTGTGATTCAGCTCTGTAATTCCCCATGTCATTTTAATTGTTGGGTTAGGCGAGTCTATCTTTCTGTCCATCCCACCCACCTTTTCATTTTGCCAAAAATTGCCTGTAGATTCAAGTCTCATCCCAGCTGCCAATAGAATAGAGAACAACTCTTGGTTTTGGAATCTGGGTTAAGCATGAACTTGTCACTGGACTAATTCGACTATCAGACAGAAGACTTAATCTCTCAGATGGTTCATCTTTGGTAGAAAGGAAATATGAAAAGACATGAAAAGCTGCATCTCATGGGCCATTGTCAGCGATGCCTGCAAAAGGCCTGATGTGGTTGGGGGGGCCTCTGTGGTAAAAACTATCTATAAGATGACTGTCTTTCTCTTTTTTATTTAGTATAATTGCATGATTGCTACACTCAGCTTATAATTCAGGAAACTTCTTCTGAATGAAACTTTACTTGTACCATTCAATTTGAGACCAGTTTGACCAGTTAGTCCTGTAGGTAACCTTGAATAGAATGTGGACATACAGTCTCATTTCTTTCTGGTTCTCATTTTCTAGGACTTGGAATATCTGTAAGACAAATTTCCAAGTGTGGACAATATGATGCCACAGGAGGTAGTTCATGTAGATGAAACAAACTTAAAGAAAGTCATCTCCCTGACAGGGATGATCTAAAATTCAGGCACCCTCATTCCAGGCTGCCACACAACTCGAAGAGGCCATACTGTTATCCCAGCTTATGTGCATGGCACCTTCCAGAGCTGGGCGGTGCACAGCCTGTGTCGCCTGACTGTATTCACAGTGCCTGGGGCTGTTACCTCTGTGTTATCCCATGTCTTCACTGGCTAGCCTCTTTTCTGGATTTTATTCTACTCTTGGCTTTGCTACAGAAAAGAAAAGAAAAAGCAGGTCATGAAACAAAAAATAGATTCAACTGCACATCTCATTGATTCCGAAGTCCATACCTTCAACAACTAGGTTAGACTACTCCTAAATGCAAAACTCTACCAAAATGATCTGAATTTAAATGACCCTGTTTGTGTCAACATTTGAATTTGCTCATATAAATGTGATACATTTATATGTATATATATGTACATTTATATGTACATTTACATTTAGCAAAGTTGAAAACCTTCAAACAATGCTCAATCCTACAGATCCCACACCTCCATTCATTTTGCCACTGTCCTTCCTACTATTCAACATTTACAGAAGTGTCCCCTTCTGGGGCAGTCTGTCCATGCCTACTAACTCTGTATTTTTCCTCCTTTGCCCATGCCTTCTTCACCCCCTGAGCAGGCTCCTGATGCATGTGGATGCAGTTCCTATGTTCCTATGTTGACTCTGCCACAATGCATTTTGGCATTCACCTGTCTGAGCCCCCTTTGCAGAAGTTGACATGGTTCTTCTAAGGTATATTTGCATAGCATCAGAGGAGACTCCTTAGGGAAAAAGTCACCCTAAGGGAACAGAAGGTTCAGCCTACAAACTTGTTCCTATAACACTGCCACTGCCTCAGTCATGAAGTTTGATGCTGAGAGATGCAGGACCCAAGGAGATAGAATGCTAAGACTACAGAGTATTCCATGACTCAGCATTTTCTAATTCAACCTCAGTCATATCAGTCCAAATGTGTAGGGGGTTGGGATTGGGGGTAGAGGGACTGAACAGAATAGGAAGAGACTCATCAAGTACTAAAGTTGAACTGAAATGGTTTCACTCATATCTGTATGACATGGTGTCCAAAGCAATGTGACTTTTGGTAGCCAGGGAACACAATAAAGGAAAAAAGACATGTCCTCCCTGATACATGGCTTTGAGACATGGATTGCATACTCTTGGATCAAGAAGACCCATTATCTGTACACAGGATACAGGGTGGCAGGGACAACCCATGGCAACTGTGATACTAGATAACACAGGCAATCGAGATTCCAGCAAAGACCACTGGTGATTGCAATGATTCTGAGTCTCAAGGCAAGATTCAGGGTGAAAAAATATCAGTAAAAATGGATCCCACCTTCCCTGCTTTTCCACATGGCTTGACTGTCAGGAAGGGTGAGGACCCTTGTCCATGAGTACATGAGATACACACCATGGTGCTTGAAATGTAAACAGTAAACTCAAAGTTTGGATACAAGGTCCATAGGACCTGGGAGATGGAGAGACATGCTGGATTAGAAATGAGTATGTATTGCACTTTTAGCTTGTTGATTTCTACAGGAATCCTCTAGATTTGGCTCATTGTTTCTTGTTTGCGAGGAGGCAGAGGTTAGATAAATGCTGAACTATCAGCTAACTGGGAGGAAATAAAAATTCAGATTCTCTGGCTTGCCCTCTTTTCTGTACCCTTATGACTTTTCACAATCTCTTGGAAGTTATTATCATTGGGGACATTATGTTTCCTTTTATCAGTAGCTAATTAGGCTTATATAATTATACTTTTCCTTTTTGCATTGGATGTTAGAAATTGGTTGAATTTATTTTTAGCCTACTAACAATGCTGATACAGGTGGTTAATCCAGTCACCATATTTTGTTTCTATTTGGTTTTTTTTTCCTCCCTTGTTATTGTCATTTTTTATTGAGGTAACATTGATTTATAGTGTTGTTTATGATTTAGAGGGATAGGATCTCCCACTTCAGGTGTTATTACCACACCACATCCACCATCAAGATACCATAGTCTTCTACCATAGTCCACTGTCCCGACACTGTTCACTTCCATCTTCCAAAACACCTCTCTGCTGTGTGAACTGCTCCTGTTCTCCTTAGAATCAATTGGTATAGTCTCTTTAAAAGAAAAGGAAAGAATTCTAGAGACTAACTTTGCTATCTAACAGAATGTGCATCAGATTAGTCATTCTCTGGGAATAAAATGAATGATTCCAAGTAATTGGGAGATAGTACATATGGCCCTCCCTCAATGGCCATATGAACTTTGTCAGCCTCCTGATATTCCCTCACAATATCTTTTAATCAATGTTAAATGTTTGAGAGAAGCTTGGGAAGGATTGAAAGTTTGAGGATTGTTAACCATGTTATACAAGGAAAATTTTCTTATGTAAAAACATATGTGGATATAAGACAATGTTTACGACAATCTAGACTTGAAGTACTAACATGTACTGCAGAATCACAGTTAAACCAGTTAGCCAGTTGCTTCATTGACTTATTTTAGTCAACAAGATTTGGCCATGAAGTCTGAGAAGATGTACTTTGGGCATATTTTGAAAGACAGGATTTAGTAGGTGAGGAAAATAGCATTTGCTGATAGAAACAAACAAGAATAAGCACATTACACATATGTGAAGATTAGCAGCTGTTCCAAATTAGAGCTGAGGGTATGTTACAGAAAAGAACTGGGTGGAGGAGACTGGGTAGCTAGAAATTCCTGGGGAAGAGAGGCAGGACTTGAAAATAAAAATAGGACTTGGAAGTGCTTCTGTGGACACTGAACTCAAAAACAGAAGCAATCTGACAATGGAAAGGTCACTTTTAATAGCACTTGGAACATTCTATTACCTCAGGAAGGTAAGGTTGGAGATCCATAGAAACAGAACCAGCATCTACCATTTTGAAGCTTTAAAAAAAAGGAATTTGGTGAAAATGTATGCGGGAACCAGGCAGTAATTCCATTGAACACATTTGCAGAGAGAGAAACGTTTTCTGAATTGAAGAGTGATTCTGTGAGGATTATGACAGCAGTAGAAGCAAAGATGTTGGATCTTCCTGAATACCCCCATAGACACAGGGGAAAAAAACAGAGAATGCATACAACAGGAACAGGTATGAAAAGCACTTGCAAGGTATACTCATAAGTCCCCAAATACAAATAACTGGGAACAAATGGATAGTAGTAGGAAGACTTTGTGAGTAAATTAAAGGGAAAGAGTGAAGGGTCTGAAAATTCCAAGAAGAGGACCCAAAATAGCTGAAAGCTCCCCACTAGAAAGCAATGTGTTGGTTTTTGTACATGGTGTGAAGATGTTGTCTTGGTCCATTTTTTGCAGGTCTTAGTCCAATTTCACCAGCATAATTTATTGAAGAGGCTGTCTTTGTTCCAATGTAACTTTTTTCCTCCTTTGTCAAAGATTATTTGACTATATAGTGTGATTTTATTTCTGGGCTCTTAATTCTGTTCCATTTGTCTGATTGTTGTTGTACCAGTACCATGCTGTTTTAATTATTATGGCTTTGTAGTATAACTTGAAGTCTGGAATTGTTAGGCCTCCATTCTCTCTTTTTTTGGCCAGGAGACTTTTTGGTATTTGAGGTCTTTTGTTATTCCATATGAATTTCTGTAATTTCTGTTCTATCTCTTAGGAGACCTTAATGTGGGTACAAAAGGACACCTGTGCTCAGATGTTTATTGCAGCACTATTTATAATTGCAAGGACATGAAAACAACCCAAATGTTCCAAAACAGATGAATGGATGAAAAAAATGTGGTATATATACACAGTGGAGTATTAACTCATCAATTAAAAATGACAAATTTGATGAATTTATGCAAACATGGATGTACCTAGAAGAAATCATACTAGCAGAAACAAATCAGAAAGAAAAAGACAGAAATCAAATGGTTTCACTAATATATGGACAACCAAATAAAAGTACATAATGGGGGGGCCAGCTGGAACAGTCAGGGAGGGGAGGTGGTGGGTGACCCTCGGGGATTAAAATGATGTGAAATATATAAATAAATTATTTTTTAAAGAAAGAAAGCAATGTGGATCATTTGAAACTAGCAGTGTTTCTATGACTCTAGAAGAAAGCAAGTTTAAGGGCATCTCTGCTAAGTTCTCAAAACATAGATGTAACCTAGTCCCTGAAAACTCTAGACAGTCTGTCATTCTTCCACGCTAGGGTACCACACTTAGAATAAACTGAAATTGAAATGGTCCAGCATAAGGAAAATAGTAAGTGAGGAAAGACAAGGATAAGAGTGGCCCTACATCATGTAGCCCTTGATTTTAAACATTTTACAGAAGTAGCAGAAGTGGATGCCAGCAAAGTCATATATGGAAATACAAAGTCAGCTGCCTCATAAAGTTAATATAATATAAACTAGAATAAGAAGCAGAACAACATGCTAATGACAATGACATATGATAATTCAAACTGAAGTAGCAGTTACACCCTGACAGACAATAAAAGCAGATCAGAAAGCTTTTGTCCAAAGACCCATTAAAGTTATAATATACTACTAAGCAATACAAAACTCTACTATACAAAAACAAAAAAAAAAAACCTAAAGGGAATTGAGAAGAGCATATAAAATATGGACACATTAATCATGAGTACAAAAGCTCGTAAAAAGTGACAGAACTCAAGTAAGACTTCAAAATAAAATATATTTTTAGAGAATAACTAAACTGGAGGCTATAATAACAGACCCCAAATATAATGCCTGAAGAGAAGTAGAATGCAAAAAAGAAAAACTAACCTTGAAAATGGAAAAAGAAAGCTGAATATACAAAAACAGGGGCCTACAAAGAGAAAAATCAAAGTAGGAAACAGAATAATTAATAAACAGTAAATAATTTAAGGAAATATTCTAAAAATTAAAAGAAACATATTGTGTACATCATGTTCTTCATAATTTTGGCTCAGGGGACATATTCTAGTGAAGGCAAGACAGATTTCTGTTACCCAGGGATGAACTGAATAGGGATAAGAAAACTCTAGCAGGATGGCTATGTCAGATATTTTTGAGGTATGCAGTCAGTAATCAAAGAAAGCCATCAGTACTAGATGTACTGTGCTTAAGTACCACTGGTGTACTATAGACAGGTAATGAGCAACTGAGAGTAAGCAACAGCAGCAGCAAGTAGAAACCACATTGAAGGGTTGAAGAGAAATCTAGACCTACTTAACAGAGATTCCCAGGCTTCTTGGAAGCCCTTTCTACAAATATCTGCAAGAGGGTAACTTTTAGACAACCCAATGACTACATAGCATGGACTTAAGGAATGGTAGTGGGTATTAAATATGTCACCCTCAGAGAATGATGGTTAAATAAGTATTAAAGTGGAAAGTGGGTAGTACATAATGATCTAATGATGTAGATACAGCACAACTATTTAAAAACTGGAGTAGGAGAAGAGAGTATATAACATTGAAAAACATTCACTGATCATAAATGATTTTATTACTATTATGAGATTGGTATACTGAATATTAAAGAAAGCTAACAAGTGATATTGGATTATTTTGATTCCTTTGTGTCATTCAGAACCAGGATTTTTAGTTTAGAACAAGGGAGATGTCAATGCAATAGCAAAGAGTTAAATAAAACCCCTGTTACCCTGAATTGAACTGGAAATAGAAATATGACTCACAGGATAATAGGTAGATAAGTGGGGAAGAGAGGGAGGGAGGAAAAGCAAGAGAGATGAAGAAGGGGGGGGGGACATAGAGAGATCACACTCGATACGTGGACAATGACTAGTCAGTACAAAGAGCAGCCCCAATGCTGTGATTATACTTTTGAAGTACTATTTTCCACTAAATGATAAATTATTCTTGAAGAAATAGCTGATTCCATATCTGAAACATCTTCTAAAATCAAAAAGCAAAACATCTGTCAAAGACTATTAAAGCTATGTGGAAAGCACTTAGGAATTGCCTTGGATATACTTTCACTGGCCAAAGATAGGATTATTTGAACATCAATAAATAAGAGCCATCATGTTTCAGAACACTGAGAAAACTTTTGAAAAATATTTAAATTGACAAGTATATTAAAATGATGTAAAAATCCAATCTCTTTGAAAATTGCATAAATAGAAGGAAACAATAATGAAAATAGACTTCATATAGTATGGTCCGATCCCTGCAGAAAACAGTGTAGAGATTTACACACGCACACACACACACACACACACACACACACACACACACACAAGGAAATATTACTGAGGTACCAACAAAGGATGAAACTTTGCCATTTGGGATAATATGTATTGGATCTGGAGGGAATTATGCTAAGTGGAATAAGTCAGGAGAAAGACAAATACATGGTGATTTTACTTATAAGTGCAATACAGAGAACAACACAAGGGCACTGGCAAAACTAAATGAAACAAACCCTGGAAACCTGATTGTAGAACTGAGGCCACTAAAGAAAAGGGTAGGCAGCAGGAAGCAAAAAAAAAGTAGTGGGTGATATTGATGCTTTGGTGGCAAGTAGGATGTGATAGCATACTTAAATCATATAAAGTAATCTAAACCTATGTTATATTAACAAACATGAATATATTGAAAAATAAAATTTACTTAAAAATTTAAAAAGCAAATGTAAAATTAATTAGAAAATCACCACTTTGAAGCCCCCAATGAATGTATGTATCTGATAACATCCAACATAAAAATATCAATCTACCATAATGTACCTTCTGGCTAAATACCAGAATACAACCTATTTAATATATTGGCAAAGATATTGTCCTTGAAATTGATAAAGGCTCTGGATCCTGCTGCTAATTTTCAGGAAATGCAAAGAACATGTTGAACTGCAAAATCTGGGCAACGGGCAACTTAAGAGTTCAAACAACACTTTTTTTTTGTGAAATAACTATAAAGAAGTGGAAGAGTTGCAAGAGAAACTTTAGATTAAAAGAGATTTAGCAAACTCATGCTTAATGCAGTATTATTTACAAAGGTTAAAATGTGTAAGCAACTGTTACAGCCATTAATGGTTGAACAGAGAAAAGTGACATATCCATGTAATGGAATAGTCTTCAGTCTTGAAGAAATAAACTGGTATATGCTATAAATGCATGCATCTCAACAACAGCAGGTAGTGAAATAATATTTACAGAAGGGTAAAAACTATGACTTCACGACACGAGGTACCTAGAATACTCAAAATCCTAGATATGTAGAAAATAGAATAGATTGTAGAATGATGACTTCCAGAAGTTGGGAGGAAGGATGTTTTGCAACCATCCCATTCTGGGTAAGTTCATCATCAGTTCTAGCAGCTAAAGAAGACTGTCAGAGCCCTTGGCATTATTTTAGTGAAGAGAGGGAAATAGCCAGCAAAGAAACATCCACTTGAGTCTAGTTTACCTGAGTTCCCCTACCCCCTGGGTGACTCAGCCCTTTTATCGCCTCACTCCTAGGCCCAGATGTATACACTTACATATGCATTTGCCCATTGGGCCCAAGTGTGTACAGTCATGGGGAGGACGTAATATCACAGGTGCTGGTCATATAGGCTAAAATGCAGAAGGGTAAAAGCCCTGATAGTTTATTTGCCTCACAAGGGAGTATGGGGATTTCTTTTTAATGACAAGTTTTAACTTCATAAGATAAAGAGATGGATGGTGGGGATGGCTGTACAACTATTGCCTATACCTAATACCACTGAAATGCACATGTAAATAATTTAAAATGGTAAAATTATATGTTATGAGTATTTAAATGATAAAAATGAGTTTCTATATGGGCAACTTTAATCTGTAAAGTTTATCTGGTGGTAAAAACCTAAAATCCAAGAAAATGATCAGTTGTACAGCCTTTGGGAGAAGCTATTAGTGATGGAAGGAAGATAGGGGAGGGCACTGTCATAGAGATGGTGTGTCATTGAGATGGTGCCAGGCCTGTGAGGACTGGCAAAGTTCCTCTGTTGATTTTGGTCAAGTGACAGGGTCACATCATTAAAGCAACTTAGTATGCTAGATATTTGCTTTGTGGATTTTTCTATAATTTATTTTTTTAAAAAAGGAATAGAAAGTATATGAGATGTGAAATTTATATATAAATAATTTTTTAAAAATAAAGGAATAAGTCAGCAGAAAAAAAAAGAAAATATATGATGCAACTATGAATGTGTTTGAATGCCCCAAATCTAATAAAAATAAAATATTCCTATTTGAGTTGGTTCTATCCCAGTTAAGGATGTTCACTGCTGATCTATTTACCTTATTTGTAAGTTTCTCATTCAACCTCCCTTTCATTTGTTCATTCAGTTTGTGGGTTAAAGAGATTTTGTTGTGGAAATCAGAAATAAAGTACCTAAGACATAGATGATCCAGAGTTGCCTATTTTCCAACCCCTTGAGTCCACCAGGATACTCAATACCCTGTTCTGGTTGATTGGGGTGACCCCTATGGACTAAACCTACCAGGTTTCTAGTATTTTGGTTGCCTTCTGGGTTTGACCACTGGGAGACACTAGAGAGTAGGGAGCAGAGATGAGTGATCAGAGTAGGTCTGCCTCACTCCTCCTTCACTTCTACCACAATTCTGTGGTGGTTTTATCCTCCTGTGTAGTACTTCAAAAAGTCTGGGTCACAAAAAATAATGTGACTCTGAAATCATCACTGATTGGAGGAGACTGAGACAAGACAGCTAAGGCAACATGGTGTCATGGGTGAAATCCCAGAACAGAAAAGGAATGTATATGGAAAAATCAATGGAAGCCAAACTTCTATATTTTATTAGAAAATAGTACTGCACTGTAATCATTTCTGAGTTTTGATCAGTGTACCATGTTTCCATAAGACTCTGACATTAGTGGAGTTGGATAAAGGGCATAGGGATACTCTGCTAACTTTGCAACTCTTTTCTAAATTTAAAATTATTCCAAAATAAAGCCTTTGGAAAATTACAGTTGGTGAAGCAGGTATGAATTGAGAGGTGCCAAGTGTTGGGGGAGGAGGATGGAGAAAGACATTCCTGAATGAGAGGCTGGTGATGGGTTGAGATTGGAATTACACAACTTTTGTGGTAGAAATTATAGTAATTATAATGACAATGTTTTCATTTAGTTCTTAATAAGAAACAGGTACTAACCCAAAGATCTTCCATATAACATTTTATATAACACTCACAACAACCTAAACAGGTTAATATTATTTCTGTTTCCATTTCATGGCATTCATCAAGGGTACAGGTCTGGGATTAGAATTCAAGTCTTTCTGACTCCCAAACTCACATCTTAAATACTGTATTTATTTCAGTCTCCAGTCCAACCGAAAACCAAGGACTAAAAACCAGAAAGCATTTTTCCATTTTATCAGTTAGTTTTGTTACATGGTCATGAGACCAGCTAGTGCTTCCCAGCATGGTCTTTTGGGGGGTTTAACATTATTCAGAAAGTTTACCCATCATTCAGCAGTATTTTTCTAGCTTCAGCTGGTGTGACACCAGCTCACACACTGCTGCCCAAGGCCAATGGAGGGCATATGCTACCTGATTCCTTTTGACAATTTATAGGAATTTTTTTAGAGCACTCTCCATTCTTCAAGCACATAAGCATTTATTAGGAACTGTACTTGGTTACACATGGGAAATAAGCATCGCCAAGTGTGAAAATAAGAAAACAGTGGCCCTACAGTGCTCCCTCTTGCATTCAGGGGGGAAGCACTGTGACTTTGTTCTGTCAGGCTTTGAATTTCCAAGAACATCTCTTCCATTTGGCATGTGAGATTAGGGATTTAGCAAAGATAGAGCAAAACGGCACTTTTGCACTTTGGCACATCACTGATGAGCTGCTTAAACAAAGTTTATGAATTCTTTGCTATCACAAATCTCATTTGCATAAAACAAAGAATAATTACATTGCATCTTAATTGTAATCTTTCCTAATTTAATTAAATTTCAACACTTAGGTCAGTGGCTGGGGTGCAAAGGCAATTTGTTCTAAAAACTTTTTCAATTAATGCCCCTTCTTACTCACAGGAGCGGGGGAGGGGGAGTTTGATGTGAACGAACTATTAAGTACCAGTATTAGGCTTGGCAGAAGTAATGACCTGGTTCTGTCAAGGTGGGAATGGTTTCTAGATGTATTTGAATATATTTAGTTGCCATTGTCACTTTGAAAGTGTGGCCAGTGGTAGGAGGAGGGGGCTAGAGCATAAGCAGCAGTCACTTTTAGTTACACTAGGTACTTCCCTGCTAGGTTAAAGAGAGGTGGTCCAATCTTTAGTTCCAAGGCCAGAAATCATCCACATGGTGATCTATATAGGGTGTAACTAACAGTCCTTCAAAGTAAGAGGTGGGTGATGCCATTGCCTTGGTGTTAATGTCAGCATCTTCTTGGGGGCCCTACTGAGTGGGAGAGTGCCCAAGCACGCTTTCTCACTTTGGAGGTTCTCCGATCACATTGTTTCCTGGTTCCTGTGTTTCCCACAAGTCTATTCTGACTGACTGTACTTGGTGTCCTGTGGGTTCTCGGTCATGTCCGCAGTGGGACCATGGGTCAGTGGCTCCTGGCAGGTGATGGTTACATAAGCATCCTGCTAGGCAGCTGCCAGAGTGGGAAAAAAAGAGGGCCCCGGCACTAGGGAGAGAAGAGAACATGCCAGGGGCAGCAAGCAGCTGGGGTGCAAATGTGTATATGCTCTCTGGCTTGGCAGTGATCTTTCCCAGGGAAGTGATTTTTTACATAACACAGGAAGCACAAGAAAGTCTCCATCCTCTGCTGGACTTGGGGTGCCCTAGAACACAAAGGAGGCTGTGCCTGGGCTGTGAGGGGGGTGTTGCTGGTTTGTTTATCTGGTTACTTATTCTTTATCCTCATTTCAAGTGGCAAGCACTTTTTCCTTTTCTTGGTGGAACAAGAACAGACTGACTGGCCCTCGGGGTGTTCGGAAAGGAAAGGTCACCCATGCCCTCTGCGATCACATCCACCCAGGCGAAGAAAGCCCAGATGCTCTGTGACCTGGAAATCTCCTCTCAGGTGCCCCTCGGTCAGGCCCATCCAAACACCATCCTGGCAAGACTGAGAAGTCAGGAAGATATCCACACAAGGCTAGGGCATGGGTAGGGGTCTTGAGCCGAAATGAGAGAAAAGAAGGGAAAAGGAGTTAATAAACCTAACAGGATGACAGCAACCTGACAGAAATGTGGACAAGTTTAGGCAGGCAACAGAGAGAACATTTGCTTGATTCTTTTGAGATATAATTCTATCAGAACAGCACCTAGGACAGAAAAAAGCAGTCTCAGCCCCATCGGGTTAGGAGACTATCTGATGTATTTGCTTACACATCAGTCTTTGAGTCATTTCACATAGTGACTAAACGCTCCGGGCTTTTTGTCAAACACACTACTGAGACCCATTCCATGATTTATTACCTTATCAAAGGTCACAGGTTTGTACTTCTAAAATGAACCAAGATTAGTAGCTCCTTCCTCGAGTTCTTGTGATTATCCAGTGAGATCATGTGTGAGAATGCTTAGCAAAACATCTCACATATCAGTGCTTTTCAAGCCTCAGCTGTTAATATTTCCTGAGTACCACCTGGGCATGACACCAACAAATTTGAAAAAGACACAGATGATAGAAACTGCCCACAAGCAACTGAGTGCACTTGCAGCCCAAGACAGAATCGAATGATCAGAAAGCATTGAAGTCTGACATGGCTGTACTAGTTACCAGCTCTGCAGTTTTCATACATAGACATGAACTTAGGTTCTGAGTATCTACTGGACCAGTGCTTTTCTTACTGCCATATATCTCCACCCAGACCTCCTAATAATCTAGCTCAAAACTCAGCTCTGGCCTAAGGCTACCTTTCACAGACACTCCCACATTTGGGTATATGTATGTATTTTCATGGGGCCTCAGATCACTCAGGGAATATTGGTGCATGTCCCAGGCAGCTAGTGACCAGTTACCTATTTGACACCTATTAATCATGAAACACAGAGAAAGAGGAAATAAAGCAGGAGAGCAAGAGAAATAGGTCACAAGTCTCTATCCACAAGTTTGTTTTTCAGTAATGGAGAAGCATCATCATCAACCAAGTACAGCAGAAAAAAGGCTCCCGAGACAGGGAAATGTATCCATTGAGCAACTGTGGGATGATTCAGGGCCAGGTCTAGAACGAACACTAGGTAGAATGGGTAAGAGATTAATCTCCATGTGATGAGACTAGTCAAGAAGGATTCCTCATAAGTGACTTACAAGCCAAAAGCTAAAAGAAATGACAATCAAGAGTCCAGGAAGTGGATGGTAACAAAATCGAGCAATAGCGCTCTCAATTCTGCATGCTTTTACATCTTATTCTTCCTTATCACAGAATGGTTTATGTGCTGTTCTCTAATTTCTTTTTGGATAACTCATTCAAGCATCTTTGCGGCTACCCAGAATAGCTCACAACACACAGTTACATTCTCCTTGTACACAAGAATTAAAATTCTATTCTTGAGTCTTCAGTTTATTATTTACTAGTTAAGCCATGTTTGCTTTTCAGAGGGAAAATAAAATCTAGAGAAGGCAATTTCCCAGGGAGCAGACCATGAAAATCTTTTTGATGTTAGAAGCTTTGCAGAAATACAGAAATAACTGAGTGCTATGTTGTCCACATGGACTGTACAATTTCAGGTGACAGTACACATCATTTGCTTCATAATACTGATAGATGCCCAAGTATGCTACTTTCATGAAGAAATAAGCCTGCTTTGGTACCTTATCAAACTAAGCAAGTCTTCAATCATATGCTTTGAATTTTTCATCTATGGCATTTGTCCAAAGTCCTACGAAACGGGCTATACCCATGTGTTCCAGAAAACAAATTGATAAATTACAGTGAGGGAAAGTCACTGCTTTAGCCCATGTGAGGATTTAGCCTGCAAACCAACATGGACAACCCAGGAGGTGTAAAGACCAATGTTCTGGTCCGGGGACTAGAGCACATAAAGGATTTAGAGAGGAAAGTCTGACTAACCCAAAAACTTAATCAATGGCAGAATAGAGGTTTCCCCAAATAGAGTACTTTCAGGAATATCCCCATTGTTTTCACTGCTGTGGAAATTTACATTGCATGGAACAAATACTTTGGTTTTATCATCTGAGAATAATAACAATGGTGAACATCTTAGACACTACAGTTTTCATGACATCAGAACAGCCAAACATAATAAGTAGTTTCATTGTTTGTCTTCCTTGACACCAATTTTCCTCCATACTTTTGTTTTATAATGGTCTTATGTTTTATCACCACATTGTATCTTGCCCTCTTGATTATTTCCCCCTAACAATCAGTGCTTTGATGGTCACAGGAAGAAATCAAGCACCTGCCTTTTCAAATACTAGTACATAAGTTTTGTTTTCTTTTGTCTTTATTTTTTACATCCTCTTCACTTTGTCAATTAGAGACTGACTTTCCTAGAAATGAGGACCTTGTCTTGATCAGTCAGTGTGGAATTCAGCATGCTGCTGATTACTCCATTCCTGGGTCATATCAGAAACCAGCTTTGATCCAGGAAATCTTAAGCATCTATTTTCAAACACAAAAATCCTTTATCACTGATTCTTTTCAAAATATCTGTCAAGATTTGACCATTTTTCATCAGAAATGAAGCAGGACTGAAAAAGTTAATCTCAAATGGGAAAATAGTAGATTTCATCATCTTAGGTGCTATAGTTTAACTGATGGAAATGAAGTGAAGGAAGGTATAACAACCCAAGGCAAAAAAAAAGATACTCATTCTTTGGCTTCCCCAAAGATGAGATGACTCACATAATAGTATTTGACTTGGATGTTCATCTACTCTCCAGTAAGAACTTGGAAAATCAAAGACCAGAAAGGTAAGCCCATTGACTGACAAGCCAAATATGGAGCCTCTCACCACCTTTCTCCCACTGTCATAGCTCAGTATATACAAGAAAGAAGCATGGGAAAAACTTGCCTTAAGAAGAGAAGTTAATGAACTAGAGTACTAAATCCATGGGCAGTTCCTGAGAAGAAATTGTCTGGTAGAGGAATCAGGCACTAGGCTAGCTGAACCTGTACCACCATTTCTGGAATAACCCTACTTCTCCAGGCCCTTACTAGGAAATAAGCCCAAGTCCCTCTATGAACACCAGGGTAGAGCTGAAAACCTCACAGGGAGTTTGTCAATAATTATTCTTCTTGCCATGATTTGTTAATGGGTGATTCAAGTGGCTGCTGCCCAGGACCACCAGCAACTACACATGCAGTTCATTTCATTAAGACAGAAAAGATTGTTTTAACTTGAGAAATCAATGTGAGCCCATATGAACAAAGATAGGGGATCGTAACAGCAACAGATTAAAAAAAAAAAAGAGTACCACAAATGTACAGCATCAAGTTAGAAAAACTAAATTTTTAAAAGGACCTCAGTGGAACATTTGGAGCATGAATAAAAATGAGGAAACTGTAGCTTCTTTTCAGGGAAAAGATGGAACAACACTAATGTATTCATCTATTCATTCAAAACAAAATTTACTGACTATCCCACTACACACAGAATCAGCTAAGTAGCAGGATATATATAAGAGCTATTTTATTTTTTCCATTAATACACAGAGGTCGTAGAACTTTTTAGAGAATCTGATTGAACTATGGACTGAAGAATGGCAAAGTGTTCATGAGGTAGAAAGTGGGGGGAAAAAGAGATGATCAGTGGTGGAAGAATGAATGAATGGAGAGAAGCAACAGTTCATCAATATTCACCCCAAATTTCCCATAAAAATTCATGGGCCCAAAAGGAAGCCCTAAGTTCCTGAGTTCATCAGATTATGAATTGTCCATCTTAAACTCCTAAATCATACTTGTCTTCTCTTATAAGAGGATATTTTTCTAAACAGAAGCAGATAGAATGAATGTTGAGTAAAATAAGTAAAAAAAAAAAGTCTAGCTCTGCCCTAAGGGTGTTTATGTCTGTTGGTCATAATAAGTTTTATTTTAGGACACCCAGGCTCTTTTCTTAAAAACAAACATTGATAACAGAACAAAAATAGGTAAGTGATGCTCAGAATCTGCAAAGAGAAAAAAAAAAGTCACATGACAATCATGTTAGTAATCCTTAGTAGGATTCTAGAACAGATTATGTGTTCTTAAAAATAGTATTCGTCAGTAGTTCAGTAGTCAATGTGGGGTCAGTAAAAACAGATCATAGCAAACTAGATGTTTATCCTTTTTGCTGGGTTTTCGCTAAGCTGGCAGGCTAGGGTAATAGAGCAAACATTGTCTTCTATAATTTGGCAAAGAAAGCAGAATACTTTCATATGTCCATATCTATGGACAGAGCAGTGCCAGCTACAGGACTGCTGGGACAATGTGCACACCTTGGCATTGAATCCAAAGAACCTTGACTCTAGGTTCTCTGTCTGTCTGAGCTTATAGTCTGATATAGGGATTCTCAGGACTCCATCTGGCCAATGTCTAGTTCAACATTCTATCATTGACTCCAGTGAGTCCTAGAGAGCATGTGGTTATGGGTAAAGAATAGCACTAAACTTGGAGTAGAGCTAATATTTAATGAAGATTCAAGACCTAAAACTGATTAATTTAATTTGAGGCCTTTAGTATCTGTTATATTTAGGCTTAATAGAACTGGGACACCAGAATATAATAATTATTTCTTCCCAAAAGGTTTAAGCCATATTTTCAGTAGTATTATAAGTACTCCTGGGTTCTGTGTTTTTAATAGTGTAACGCAGACAGTACCTGTCCTAATGAAAAGAATAGACTGGCAAAGGGCCTCAACATAATTCAAATAATTCAACACAAGGAATGAGTGGAGGAACTGGGAAGTGTTCAACATGGAGAAGTAATTTAGAATGTTCATGCTGTTTAAATTATTCAGGAGGATTATATAAAAAGAGAATGACACATGTACTCTGTAGCTCTGGAGAAAAGAACAAGGGCAACTGAATATACATAAGATGAAAATGTTGACTTAGCTTAAAGAAGAACTTTTTTTTCCCACTGATTGCTAACAACATGAAAAGAATTGCTTGGAGAGTACAATAAATTCCTTATTATTGGAGGTATCAAGTAGATGTTCAAATGGGCAACTCAAAGAGACCTGGTAATGACTTAGAGATCTGCCTAAAAATTCAGGTGTTCCAAATGCACACTGCAGTATACTAAACATACTCTCCACTACAGTATACTAAGTGCACTCTACAGCATACTAAATTAGAAAAAAATTTGAATAGAGGTGGGGATTAGGAACCTCAAATTCCTTCATATAAAATTATCTTCTGTGTACTTTGCATTCTAATTCTTTCTATTCTACATTCCAGTGTTATCATGTCATCAAACTTTTAAATTCATGTCTACCATCCCATAGCCATCAGGAATAAGTGAATTTCTGCGACAGAAATGATTTTGAGCAACTTTAAAATCGCAGTTTTTAAGAAATTTTGAGAAATTAACAGAAATTTGTCTCTTACTCATACCATTTGTCCATCTCATGTTCATGGAGAACTTTAAGAATCCGAGGGGTTTGGACTTGTATAGGGAGCAAAAAGATAATCCCATAAACTATACATTGACTCTTACAAAGTCTGTGTCTACAGCTAGTTACCAGCTTCACTCACCCACATTGGAGAAGGTAATGTATGGTCTCCAGTGTGCTCTGAGGAGAAGAAAATCATCATGTTGATCTGTGGCTATTGATGATTGAAACTACAATGGATTTATACCTTTGTAGGACCAAAAAAGCCAGAAGAAATAGCACTGATTTTACTTGAGCCATTTTTTGGTTTATCCATATTCCGCATATAAATAACAACATCTGGTATTTGTCTTTCTTTTTTTGATTTATTTTGCTTAGCATAATCCCCTTCAGTTCCATCTTTTTTGATAGCTGAGTAGTATTCCATTATGTATAGAAGCCACATCTCCCTGATTCATTTATCCATGTCTGGGAACTTAGGTTGTCTGACACTAGAAAGCTCTAGAGAACTGGGGCTATCAGAGGGGCAAACGAAAGACAAGAGAAAGGGGTTAAGAGCAAGGAGGAGGGATCACTAAGGGTGTCTGGTGGAATCTGAGGTGTGGTAACAGCATCTGAGTGGGATATCCTATATTTATAGTACATGTACAATGATATAAACCAATGTTTATATGTATGCATGTATCTATGTATATAAAGAAAAAAATGAAATAACAGATTTCATTTTTGGAGTAAGGTTCTGTCCCTATCTTGGTGACTCTGGGTTGGTCACCACCTATTAATACCTCAGTTTCTATAAAGAAATATCTCTCTCATTCTCTCTCTCTATTGCAGTGAATCAATAAACAGAAATGTAATTCAGAGCATTTCAACCACCACAGACATAGCATGGCTAATGAATAAATACATCTAAAAGATAAGAAAAACAGTCATCATACAGCAAGGTCACCCACAGAATGTATGCTTTTGGCAGTTTCTTTTTTTTTTTTTTTTTTTTTTTTTATTTTTTTTTTTTTTTTTTTTTTTTTTTTTTTTTTTTTTTTTTTTTTTTTTTTTTTTTTTTTTAGTTGTAATTTTATTATTTTTTTATTTTATTTTTTTACTGTACTGTATTTTATTTTATTTTTTAATTAATTAATTAATTAATTTATTTATTTATTTATTTTACCGGGATTCACTCCCCCACCCTCCCTGACCATTCCCCCTCTGTCCCGCCCCCCCCACCCCGAGTTGCAGTTTCTTTTAATGAGAGAACCACTTTTACTTGTGTGATTTAAGGTTTAGAACTCCTTCCCACTTGCCAATAAGGCAGAAAAACCAGTTACCCTGTCGCCAGTCACAGAGTGGATACAGCACAGTAGAGAGGTCTTTCAAGGCTCCCCAGGTTGATATAAGGATCAAGAATAAATAGTGCCTGACTCAGGAGTCCCTGGCTCCCACCACATGGATTCACATGCTCATCTTCCCCAATTTGGTCTTGCCCCTTTCCCCACACCTTGCTGCTGTCACTCCACAAAGTCTTGGCACAGATAATGGAGAATGTGGGGCACTTGGGCAGAAGATGAAAAGATCTCCTGCCAATGGTCTTCTCAAAAATAGTTTCAATTCACCTGAGATCTAGCCTGCCCTGCCGGGAGGTCATAGGAGGGAGGCTGAGCACATGATGGAGATGCATTGGTCCAAAGGGTCCAGATGTTCCAGGCACTCTCTCTGCCTACGGATGGCCAAGGAGTAACTGTGGTGCCCAGCAATGTGAGACCTGCTCCAGAGGCTGGGAAGTTCCCTACTCAGGGAACTGACTGTGACTTGGAAGGTGAATTGGAGAAGTTTGAAGGCACAGGTCTCAGAATGGATCGGGTGCAGGGTGTGTGGACATCCAGGGCAAGGGTTGTTCTCCTGTTCAGGAATGTGCCCCAAGGATGATGCTGGAGCACTGCTATTGTGGAACCAGAGTCCAGGTGAGGATGAAGATTGCCTGTGCCTGCCCACACCTCAGTCTCAACCTCACTTCTCAGTTGCCACTTACCAAGCTCACCAAAGAGGATTTACCAAAGATTCAACAAAAATCATCAAAATGCTGCCAGCAATAGTAACTGCCCTGGGGAACTTAGAAGGTGTTTGGGAAGATGACCCAGAAAAAAGATGACAAGATAGTATGGAATATAAAAATGTTCAGATTCTGATGAGAAAAAATTCAGAAGTGGATCTGAATTATTGAGGAAGTTTTCATGAGTAATTTGTAGTGGTTTAAACCTATAATTTATCTTTTCTACACTAGTCCAGAATAACCCAATATCTTCCAGCCAAATATAAAAAGCCTAACTAATTTTCTACTCCAGGAAAACAGTATTTGGAGATGCTGCCTGGCAGATGGCAGAGAGCCACTAACTAGTTTTTTGTTGACTAAGATAGGCACATGCATGAGGTATCTAAAGTGGCATGGATCCTCTGGTCTTTGTAATTTCCAACTGAGAATCAAATATCCAACCACCATTTGCTCTAACTGCTACTTGTTTCCATTTATCTGGCTCTGAAAATAAGGATGCTTTGTGCTAACTTGGGTGACCCAAACAGAGTAGATTTGGACTGTGGCCAAAAGCTGAGCCCACCTGTGGAGTCAACATCATGATAAGGTACCTGTATGCACTCTAAGTTGGGGGCCATTGACTCATTGTGTGTTGCCTACTGAAGTAGAGCCGGCATAGCAAAATCTCAGCTAAATGCCTGCTGGGTGATTGGAAACTTTCCCTGGAGTATTTGCATTCATGCTCACCTCAAGCACACCTAGGTGAGGAACTTATTCTAATCTAAATGGGAAATAGGACTTCTTTAGTTGTTCTGCTTTTATTATTCACCTTCCCCAGTCCCATCTTTTGTAAGCATGCATTTCTACTCTTGGGTCATGAAAACAATACTCGGGAGACAGAAGTCTGGTGTTTTCTTTTACAGAACTATCAAAATGACAGGCAAGAACCACTATGTTTGCACAAGTTTGGTCTATGGTGGGCAAGGGAGGAATGGCAGGTAAAGCCTCAGAAAATCAAAGACTATATTTAATTCTAGAAAACACATTGCCCTACCTTTTTCTTTTAAATCTTGGGGGTAAGGCTAATTAACCTAAATTTCTCATTTTGATCAAACTGATGAGCTGATTTCTTAAGAAGCTCACTATAACTGTGGTTAGGGGCACAGGTTGATATAGTGTTGTTTCCATTCACTAAGTATTAACGGGGTGAATATTTTATCACAGGCTACAAGGGACTGGTCATGTCACTATTTCTTCCTGGATTCTATTTTTAGGGAGCACGTGTTCTACATGACACTAGCACCTGTCATCAGTAGCTCAGAACCAACAGCTCTTTGCTGCTACTGTACGTGTACAGCCACACACAGAGGAGCACTGAGCCCAGGACTGGGGCTGGGGTTGTATAAAGGTCACCTTAGCCATGGCATTGGAGCAGGGACATTCTTAGAAAAGACCCTTTATTTCTAAGCTTGACTCACTTAGGGTCAAGCTGGTCTCTCTTAAAATCTTTTGACTCAGTCAGATACTAAGCTCTGGAGACAGTAATCAAGGTTACTTGGCAGGATGGAAAATTGGTTTGAGATTCACTTGTTTAAAAATCCATATACAAATACAAATACTTAGTCATGTCCATATGACACATACATGAGGAAGATTTAAAATTATATACCAGTTAACAGTTGCAACCTTTAATTAAAGAATAATGGAATTTAGGGAAAGAGGAAGTAGGTAGAAAATATTTTTTATTCTATAAATAATTTATATATATATTTCACATCACTATAGTCCTTGGGGGTCACCCACTACCTCCCCTCCCTGGCTGCTCCAGCTGTCCTCCCCGGCCTGTTGTGTACTTTCATTTGGTTGTTCATATATTAGTGAAACCATTTGGTTTTTGTCTTTTTCTTTCTGACTTGTTTCTGCTATATGATTTCTTCTAGTTACATCCATGTTACCATAAAATCATCAAATTTGTCATTTGTAATTGATGAGTAATATTCCATCGTGTTTTCTTCTTTTTCAACCATTCGTCTATTTTGGGACATTTGGGTTGTTTCCATGTCCTTGCAATTATAACTTCTCCATGAACTTTAACATTGTTTGAATTTATGGCTTAATTTTATGAATTAAAAAGAATTTTTAAAAAATTTAAAAGTGAGAACAATAGACATACTGTCCTCTACAAGATGTTCACTGCAGTAAGTTTGGAAAATCTAGAATAAAGGAAAACATTACCATCACCAGTAATCCAACCTCTCAGAGAAAACCAAAGTTAACACCACAATGGATTTTCTTCCTTTCATTTTCAAAACTTTGAAGGGGGACAGAAAGACAACAGCACAAGGGTGGGGGAGGTGGGAGGGGGGTCTTCATGAAAGAGCAACAATGATGAAGAAAATTTTTTAACATTCTTCTACAGGGTAGGAACGTGGGAACAGAAATCCCAGATATTGAATAGGTAGTTACTCTTCCCTCTACCAAAGTTCCTACCAAGAAAGGCCCTCATGGGCAGTCTGGCTCTGGAGAGATTCATCCTTACCTCCTGGTAGTGGTAAATCTAGCAGAAAAGTTCATTTAAGGTTCTCTGAACAAATACTCTGCTTTTGGGTTTAGGAGGAAGTTATAATCACCCCATTCTCTGTGACATGGCCCACTCCCCTTCTATATCCATGGTTCTGAATCTTTCAATTAGGAATCTCTGAATCTCACATTAGGAATGCTTCTTTATCTCAGCCCTGGGTACTCAGTCGACTACTTTGCATGTTAGAGTTCGTTTTATTCCCGAAACCTTTCAGACTCATAGCCTCAGAGAAGCTCATTTGCTTCCCCTGTAAAATGGTGATATTCTATTATTGTTGCACTGAGTTCCCCAGAATTAAATAAAGCATACCCCAAAAGTTGCTTTCAAATCAGTCAGGCCTGGAATACAGAGTAAAATATGGTTTGTAGGCAAGCTTACAAAAGTCTACTGAACCCAAAACAACAAGGCTGAAATGCCATTCTGGATACTAACAGCAGCATGATTCCCTACCATTTTTTCCAGAATCTCTCTATCATTTTCAGATACAATGTGAGCATTTTAAATAGATTCTCTGTATTTTTCTGGGGCTCCAAATACCATTTGTTTCTCTGAGAGCATGTATTTTAGCCCCATGGAAAAGAGAAACTGCTGATAGCCGTAGTGTAATTCTGGGCCATTCTTCAACAGTATTTTCAGAGGAGAGGAAGAATGCAGTCTGAGAGCACCTCTCATTGTTATGGAGCACTCTAGCCCAGCTTCTGCACGAGTTAGCCTGAACAGCACTAGCATGTGAATGTTATGTACAAGCAGCTGTCAATTGAGGGATATGTATATTCCCAATATGCCTTGAAGGCATGACTGCATTTAATTCTCACACCAACTCTGTCATATCATTACAGATATCTCCCCATTTTATAAAGGAGGGATCAAGACCCAGAGAAGTTAAGTGACTTGCTTAGGGTCACCTGAGGCAGAATTAGAGTTTCAACCCTTGATCATTTGACCTCACACCTGAGTTCTCATCCACTGCTAATATTTAGGCAGATAGGGAGCCTCAGTTACGATTTGTGATCTGCCATCACTTGGAAGTTGCATAACTATTCTGTAGACCATCAGACCATTTTTTAACATTTCTTCTACAGGGTAGGAACGTGGGAACAGAAATCCCAGATATTGAATAGGTAGTTACTCTTCCCTCTACCAAAGTTCCTACCAAGAAAGGCCCTCATGGGCAGTCTGGCTCTGGAGAGATTCTTCCTCACCTCCTGGTAGTGGTAAATCTAGCAGAAAAGTTCATTTAAGGTTCTCTGAACAAATACTCTGCTTTTGTGTTTGGGAGGAAGTTATAATCACCCCATTCTCTGTGACATGGCCCACTCCCCTTCTATATCCATAGTTCTGAATCTCTCAATTAGAATCAACCACCCCATAGCCTGTTCTGTTTCAGAAATGTGTCCTTTGATTTTAGCCTCTACACATTTTTCTTCTGTTTGGCTATATTGCTTATGATGTTTATGCAGCTGCTGTGAGACTAAATATGCAATCAGTGTGATGCGATCATGTCCCTTCCTTATCAGGGAAGGAGAAAATGCCAACTTGAATTTTATACAATTTTCAAGAGTTCTGTGATTCAAAATGATAAGTTCTCTTAATTGATGTGATCTTAATTGGAATCACAAGGGACATTGGAATATGCTGGAATGCACACAGAGTTCAGTTGTCTGTGATTTTAATAGCACTGTGTGACTGAGATTAGACCATTATCTCCCTTTGGTTTCCCACATGGCAGACAGTTTGTATTTCTGAAGTTTGCTGCAAGCAAAATGCCACATTACAGTATTTTATCCCTGGTCCTTCTTCTTATGGTGTGAGGTATAAGATTGAATTTTATGGGTTGTAGTTTGAGAATGAGCGACGACAAGCAAATATATAATAATTCATACATATTTGTATACATATATAAACATATGATATTTTATACATACATGTATATACTGAAATAAATTTCTGCTTATGTCTCAGTAATTGTAGACATGGAGATAGTTATTCTTTTTTATTATTATCAACTGACAATGTTTATGTATTCGCTTTACTTATTCAAACTTTTCTTCGTCAGCAAATATGTATTGAGCCTGAGCAATCTCTTTGGCTCTGTGGATAAACACAGGAGATGAACAAATAAATAGGAATAAATCCTGCTCTCAAGATCTCCACATAGTTGTAGAGCTCAGCAAGTAAGTTGATGAGGCAGCTCAGGGATGGAGATTTCTGAAGGAACCAACAGGATGCTAGAACAAAATTGTGAATAGTCAATAGACTTTAAATATTGGGCTGAATTTTACCTGAACATACCAAGAGTCCAAGAAATTGGAAGGATTTCACTTTAATTTTTCTTTCCTATGTTAATCAAAGTGAGTGAACAACAAATACTCCATCTATTTTTCATCAGTGATGCTCTTCCTTTTATTTTACATTAGAAGAGTGTTTTTCTTTTTTTAACTAAGAGAATCTGATAACTAAGGTAAATGGTAGGGAGGCATTACCCTAGGTTATCACCTATCAAATGCATATTTCTGTTGGAAGCACATTTTATAGAGCATGGAATCTCATGAACTAGAACTAGAATGAGACTTTGTTCTTCATAGAGCATTCATTCAATTCATCAAAAATGAATGAACTTATTTTACATAAGTTTGGCCTTCAAGTTAAAATCCAACTCAGGAACAGGTAGTAAATCAGTTTACATATCTTGATCTATTTATCATTCAAAGAGATGCTTTTGTTACATTTCAGACTATTTATCCACAAACAGTAGCAGAGCTAACAGCCAAGCCCATATGATTTTTTTTTCAGGCATGTGTAAGGAGGTAAATGTGACCGCTAGTGCTTGTTACTTTCCTTTGGGTTGGCCATGGACACCTGTCACACTTTTAAAAAAGGTGACCTTCAAACACTGATGAAGTTAGGAATATTTGATGGGAAGAATATTGAACAAGAGTGGTCAAAAGGTTATGACAGTTCTGTTTGTGGTCCATTACTCTTGATGAGATTTTGGAGAATTGCTTCATATTTCCAACCCTGATCCCTTCCTTTGTATTCTAATAGACTACATCTGAGATGTCTCTTATTGGCTTGAATAGGTCACTAGAGGAAGCTAAGAAAAGAGAACTGGTGAAGAGGGCTATTGGACCTTCTGAAAATCATAAAACTCCAATGTTTTTCCTCTTGGAGCAAGTCTTTAAAATGTCAGGCCTGCTGTCTTTTTATGACCACTATCTCTTTATGTATCAGTTTTCTGTAGTCAATCATGAGCCTGTTGAGGACAGAGGTCATTTCTTTTTTGTCTTTGAGGCCCTACCATCAAACTTTCTGCCCTGTAGCAAGAAATTTCTTCATAAAAGTAGAGGAAGGAAATAAGAAAGAAAGAGAACGAGGGAAGTGAGAGGTTGGACTGTGGAAGGGACAACTCCATTTCTTTTCATTAGGAACACCTGATTCCTGATTAGGATTCCTGAATATCATAGCTGCTTTAGGTGGGCAGATCCTCCCACTCATACTCATGATGACATCAATGACATGCTTTTAAATGATGGGTTAGATATGGGTTATTCATGCACATTTGTAGAAAACAACAGCTAACACTGGCAGAATGCCTGCGTTTAAGCTATTCATATAGTTTATGGTTTTGATGTAATATCACACTATATTTACTGCCTATTGGTCATTTACCTATATAAATCCCTGTGTGCACATTCCCCTTAGTCTGCATTGATTATAATCTCCAGTCCTTAGTTTCCATATACTATATGTCTTTCAAAGCTACAAAGCAACATATTATCTTAATGAAAGACTGAATGATAACATGGAACGAATTATCTAGAAAATTTGACATTGTGTGGCAAGTTTTTATAGTGAGGTTAGATTGATTTTTTTTTAGATTGGTATTTTTTTTAATCCACACTTAAATAAACAGCCTTATTTTTCAAATACTAGAATTTTAGTTACTCCAGATATAAGTCTATACCACTATTTTTAGACTTGACATAAAAGAAAATATTTACTCACAAAACTGTCTATAGTTCCAATATGAAGAGCTCAAGTTATCACATCAATAATTTCAGTGGATATGAGTGGCCAGGAGCAGAGAAAACTTTTCTGTCTGACCCTGTTATTCCCAGTCCCTGGCACACACACTAACCTTTCTGTCTTTGCTGCAAGCCCCCTGCATGTGGGAGGGAGCCAGGTGCTGCTAGGCTCTTTCTACAGTAGTATTCTGTTTGTTCAATGCCAAAATGTAAATCATTAGCACCATTAAATTCTTATTAAATATTTCCTTATATCTGATGCCAGAAAGTGAATCTTATATTAGAGTTTGGGTCTCCTCTGACTTTATGGGCCCTTTTGGTTAGGGTAGCCGAGAAGGGAATTGGAATTTGCTTGTTACCTATAGAGGGATATGTTAAACAGAAATAACAGGAGTGAAATTGGCCACATTGTGTACAAGGAACTTTTCAGGGAAATAATGGAGCAAAATACACATCCAGAGTGTAGATTTGAAAGTAGTATTTGAAGCAGTGGGAGCTGTCCTGGGAGTTTTCCACAGGGAAACTTGATCCAGTGGAGAGAGACCATGATGGGCCCAGGCCCAACAAGTCTGGGTACTATTTCCAGTGCTTCCGACAACTCAGCAAAACTGACTTCACTATGCCTGGGACAGAACCAAGTTCAGGGCAATGCGAGGCCACACCAGATGGTTGTCCCTAAGTGGCCTGGTATGAGCAAATCCACATCCCTGCACGCTCACACTTTTCTATATTGTGCAACTCTTCAATAGACCAGGTTTGTGGGTGGGTGATAAGTAGCAGGAACATTGGGAAGAGAAGGAAAATCAGCATATACCAGGTTATTTTGGATCCTCCTTATCCTTGACTAGTCTGTATGCCTTCATGTGACGTGACAAGTATTTATTGAGCAACTAATATGTGCTAATCATTGTTCTAAATGCAGGGGGTACAGGAAAGCTTAACAGTGTTGCCTTTGAGATTCTCTAGTGTAGAAGGTGTATACATGTGGACCAGAGGGGAAAGTCTTCAGCTCTCCCAATGTACTTTCTGAGCTAGCCTAGTTTTTTGCAACTGTCCGTGGGTTTCCCAGAATTCTGCTAGGGCATTTTCTTAGCTAGCAGGATTCATATGAAAAGACAGGACACAAGACTTAAGTAAGGATGCTTGTCTCAACTCAACACAGTCAAAGTCTTCATCCTGAGGAGTAAAATCTTATTCTTGGTGACACTATGATGGCCATCTGAACAGAAATATAAGTCTGGAAATCAAACAATAAAGAAGTTGTTTGAATCCTGGCTCTGCCACTTACTAGTTATATGCTAGAAGGTAAATAGTTCTGTTCCCCAAGTGCATATTTTGAAGCTTATTCCAATGTGATGGTGTTTGGAAGTGGGGACTTTGGGAAGTGATTAGATGATGACATTTTGTTATGACAGCCTGAACAGACCAAGAAATCAAACTAAACTAGCTGTATCTTCCTTATTTGTAAATTATAAAATAACACCCATACTGTCTCATTGGGTACCTATGAAAATGCTGATGTAATGCACATAAATGCCTGGAGTACTATACATGTTCCATTTTACTTTTCAGCATTAATTTACTATAAACATATGTGCTGGAATATGTGCACTGTGCTCTCAGCTCTATTCTGACCTCCTCAATGGCTGTTTTCACATCATTCTGTTCCCTACAGTGATCTTTCCAATGGCTCCACAGTGGGGGATAGGAAGTGTTTGCTGGTTGCTGCTGAGAAAATGAATTGGATGTCATTTTACCCTGCCCTGGGATTGCTGAGAAAAGTACACAGTGTATAAAGTCACCTCACCTTCCATCTGTCTTACTTTTGTTCACAGTCCCTGAATTTTCCCATCAACCAGAGTCCAGACCTCAGGTACTGTGGCTCCTCCCTGTTTGTTCGAAGTACCCAACTAAACTCCAAGGTCAAGTCTTAGGAATTCCCTTTCGCCAAGTTTTTTCAACTCTATCTGTATCCTACCAATCTTTTCCGAAATTGAATCTTATCATTGTATACCCCTCCTTTGATGAACATTTACTTCTCACTCTGATTGTGGATGCTAAAAAGTTGGTTATCATCCATTGGCTAGCAGCAACCAGTAGTCATTTTATCATCACATAACAAAAAGTATTAATGGTGAGTTCTCACTGCCAATGAAATTCAAGGAAGAGAAAGAGAACAAGTGGGGATACCCTTTCTTAGAATTAACATTTCCCTCTTTCTTCATGAAATAAAAAAGTTTCAAGCTCATATTCAGAAAACACTTGTCTATGAGTAAATGCTATACTGTGCCCCCCCCAAATAAAAAGTTGTAAATTAAAAAATATTTCAAAAATGAAGGTGAAGTTAAACTCTTTCAAAGATAGGGGGAAAAATCAACCACCAACTGACCTGCATTAAAAAAATATACTAAAAAAATATATTAAAAAATACATTAAAGAAACATCAGCAAATAAAAGAAGATATTTCTAGATGAAAACCTACTCACCCAAGAAAGTTAAGGGAAGCAAATTGACAACAACTTGGGTAAACAATGATCCTTTTCATGTTATTTAAATCTCTTCAAAAGATAATCAAATGCTTAAAGGAAAACTATATGTGTGAATAAATTATATGAGTACAATAACTCAAAATATAGAATCTGTTTGTTCATTTATTTATTGGTTTTTGAACTATGGTCCAGAATTCACAGCCCTAAACAACCTTGAATTGTGTTTCTAGAATCTATCTTTAAAGTCTATGATACTCTCCTAAAATACATAAAGTCCAAGGGAGGGTGAAATCGGGGGAGGGATGAGCACAAGTGATTAAGATGACAGTTCATGGGTGACAAGGTGGTGGGAGAATCTCAGGGAATACAATGACAGATATATCATTGATCTGTCCTCACAAAAGAAAAATATTAAGGTGATAAATTTGTCTTTATATAAACTTTAAAATACATATATATGTGCAACCAATTAAAAAATACATAAAATTGGAGTAAGGAGACTTCCTTTGTTATTTGCTTATTCTTTAGTAATGGTTGACATGTTTAAGATACAAATTCTTATTGAGTTAGTTTATCATCATTGTGATCCAATAAAATATCCATGAAATTTTTTCATGGTGATGAATAAGTTGGTATATTGTAGCACAGATGTAAAATAAACAACACGATATATCAGAAAAGGAAAAGATGAACCTATTTCACCAGATATTAGTCAACAAATATAGGAAAGGATTAAAGTTATGAAGCTGATCCAAGTACATTCGGAAATCTGACACATTATAGACATGGTATTTCAATCCTTTTAAAAAATAAATAGTGGAAAAGACAAAATTAAGTATATGACATATATTCCAACATAAAGTTCAAATGGATAAGAGATATAGCTGAAAAAAGTGAAAATATGTGAGGATTACAATAAAGCATTGTTAAATTTCCTCTTGATCTGTTTCTTCAGAAAAGAGAAATATTAAGGTGATAAATTTGTCTTCATATAAACTTTAAAAGAACTGTGGATACAGTTTCTTGAGCAATATTTTAAAAAGAAACAACTAACTGAAAGAAATTATATACAACATGTATTTTGGGAAAAGGGTTGATATCTTATATAAATGATTTTTTAATTGAGGAAGAAAAGGTCATAAATCTTACAGAAAGAAATGGGCAACAACCCAAAGTAACACTTCACAAAACAAGATATAAAAGTCGCCCTGAAACATATAAAACAAACCCTCTCATCATGACTGGTGGGAATGCATGATGACATAATACTTATGGAAAATCATTTGGCACTTTCTAACAAAGCTAGCTGTGCATTTTTTTTTTTTGATCCAGCAATCTCACAAGAAGAATTTAACTCAACGATAACTTACATAAATTTGGAAAATGCGTATTATTTGTAATGGCAAGATTTTGCAAATAACTCAAACACCCAAGGTGGGAGGTAAGTCGAATAAACTACAGTATATAAAGTACTATGCAGTGCTAGGCAGTAAAATACCATGAAGAAGAGCTCACTGAACTAGCATAGAGGGACACTAACAGGTATTTGTAAGTGGAGAAAGCAAAAACGCAAAATATCACATATAGTATGTAAAAAATAGGGAAATAAGAAAGAAGTGTGTCCACTTATTTTCACACAAAACATCATCTTAAAGAATAACTGGAGACAATCAAACGTGTTAGTTATAAGATATCAGCATGGTACATGATGAATTGGAGACAGAGGAAAGTGAGATTACCATAAGTCTAGCTTTCTGAAGTGTGCCAAAAGGGAAGCATGCTAATGATATACATATTAAAAATAAAATTAGATCAACAAGCAGGGAGGAGAAACAATAAAACTGACTGCAAACTGAAAAAGAAAATAAATTAGCCTACTATATTTGAAATAAGAATTAGAACCTCACTAAAGGTTAAATCAAAAGAGAAACTTCTACAAAAGAGAAACTTAATCCATCTATTCATGAGGAAATATCAGAGGAATTCCAAATGAGGAATGCTCTATTAAAAAGATTCAAAATCAGTGCATCCTTCAAAAAATATCAAAAAAGATAAGCAAAGGTTGTAGGAGTGTTCCAGATAGAAGATGACTAAACACATAAGACAGACTGAGCAATATCTGGCTCTAAACCAGTGCCTGTGCAGGAGGAGCAACAGGCATGGCAAATGGTCTGGTGTGTCCATTGGTGACACTAAAATACAAATGGAAGAGCAGATAAAAGTTTTCACTAAAATTAAATCTACTGAAGTTGATTACTGTGACCACAGAGGCAAATTCCCCTATCTTTGGAAAAAACACATCTAAGTGCCTATGAGGAAAATGCCTGTGTCTTTGCAATTCCCTTGGAATCATTTAAAAAAAGGTGTGTGGGGGGGAGATGTTAGAGGGGGAGAAATACAGCAGGGCAAAATGTCAATGAGAAGGGAATCTGGGTGAAGGTTTTGTTTTGTTTTGTTTTTTTTTCTTTTTAATTACTATTTGTGCTTTTGTTGTCTTTGGTTAGTTTGCAATGCTTTCAAATAAAAATAATCTGAATGTAATCACACACACACACTCCCACACACACAAAGTAAATGTTGATATGAGCTTAACAGAATGAACTTAATACCACAAAAGTTACCTCGTGAAATGCCAGGCCAGACACAGCCGGCCAGGAAGTTGGGAGGGAACTGCCTTTTCCACTGCCAGGTGGTGGGCAGTGGGGTGTCAGGGGCTGTGGGCTGACAAGAACTGTGCAGATGTGCAGGATGAGAGAACAAAAGGTCAGATCTGAGCAGGCTCAGGATTTCCTGCCCACGTTCCTCATGCAGAAGCCCACCTGTCCGTTTTGTATCCACTGCTGAGGTGTCCTTCCACGGCACCCCCTTTCCGACAAGCTCTGAAGTGTTCACTGAGCATGGGTTCTGAGGCCCCCTGGGGGTTCTCCCGAGAGGGCAGTTCAGCTGTGGTGCATTTTCCTGGAAATAGCAAAGCTGCTTCCAGCCCTAAACACCCCATCCCTAGTATCATTTTCTTTTCCTTCTAAGCTCCTCAAGGGGGAAGGTTTGGCAAGAAAAGCCACCCATAAGAGATTCTGAGGTCAAGGTGGTCAGATTTGGGACATGCCACAGTGTCTTCCCATGGCTGCCAGTACCTCTTCCTCAAGAGCGAAGGCCCTTTCTCATGCATCAGAAAAGTTTCCTGAGAAGATGGATAGTGATAATGGGGAAGAAGACAGACTGTCAGCTCTTAGTTTTAAGATGCTATGCCATTTTAAAGCTTAAGGACTTCTTTTTCTTTTTCCTGTTGTCTCTTTTGCTGTACAGAAGCTTTTTAGTTTGAGGTAGTCCCGTCTGTTTATGTTTTCCTTCATTTTTTTGCCATCTGTAGATGTGTCCCTAAAGGGATTTCTGAATTGTAATTCATGGAGGGTTTTGCCCAAGCTTTCCTCTATGTATGTTATGATTTCAGGTCTAACATCTAAGTCTTTTATTCATTATGAATTGGTTTTTGTACATTGTCTTGGTTCGTTTTTTTGCATGTCTCAGTCCAATTTTCCCAGCACCATTTATTCAAGAGGCAAATTTTGTTCCAATGTAAGTTTTTCACTCCTTTGTCAAAGATTAGTTGACTATATATGTGTGGTTTTATTTCAGGACACTCAATTTTGTCCCATTGGTCTGATTGTTGTTGTTGTACAAGCACCAAACTGTTTTAATTATTATGGCTTTGTAGTATAATTTGAAGTCTGGAATCATTAAGCCTCCATTCTCTCTTTTTTTTTGGCCAGGAGGCTTTTTGATATTTGAGGTCTTTTGTTATTTCACATGAATTTCTGTAATTTTTGTTCTATCTCTTTAAAGAATGTCACTGGAATTTTTATAGGGATTGCATTAAATCTGTAGATTGCTTTGGAAGGATGGCCATTTTGATGATGTGAATTCTTCCAATCCATGAGCAGGGAATGTCGTTCCATTTCCTTATGTCTTCTTCTATCTCTTTTATCAGCATTTTAAAGTTTCCTTTGTATAGTTCTTTCATATGTTTTGTTAGGTTTATTCCCAGGTATTTAATTGGTTTTGGTGTGATGGTAAATTGGGTAGTTTTTTAAAATTTCTTCTTCTTTTGCTAATGGAGAAAAGTTTTGCCCTCCACAAGAGTGATAAGGATTTAATAATGAAGATCCACAAAGAAATCACATGACTAAACAAAAACAAAACAAGAAGCCCAGTCAAAAAATGGGGAGAACTAAAAAGACAATTCTCCAAAGAAGAAATAATTGGCCAACAGGCACATGAAAAATTGCTCAACGTCACTTGCAATCAGGGACATGCAAATCAAAACCACAATGAGATACCACCTTACACCAGTAAGAATGGCCCATATCAAAAAAACAGACAACAACAAGTGCTGGCTTAGATGCAAGAGAAAGGAACACTCTTACACTGCTGGTGGAAATGTAAACTGGTCAAGCCACAATGGAAAGCTGCGTGGAAGACCCTTAAACTAATGAAAATGGAACTATCATTTGACCCAACAATAGCTCTTCTGGGAATCTACCCAAAGGAGACCTCAATGTGGGTACAAAGGGACACCTGTGCTTGGATGTTTATTGCAGCACTATTTATAATTGCAAGGACATGGAAACCCAAATGTCCCAAAACAGATGGATGGATGGATGAAAAAGATGTAGTATATATATACACAATGGAATATTATTCATCAACTAAAAATGACAAATTATGATGATTTTGTGATAACATGGATGTACCTAGAAGAAATCATGTTAGCAGAAACAAGAAAGAAAAAGACAAAAACCAAATGGTTTCACTAATATATGGACAACTAAACGAAAGTACACAAAAGGGAGGGGGGACCAGCTGGAGTGACCTGGGAGGGGAGGTGTTGGGTGACCCCCAGGGATTACAATGATGTGAAATATACATATAAATATATTATTTATATGATTAAAAAAAGCTTAAGGAAAGACACCTGTGTCTTAGTTCCGCATTGGTAAAACAGGAGAGATAGTCTCTGTGGTGAAGTTCGAATTAGTTAATGCTATAAATTACTTGCCCCAAGAAAATAGTCTATGTGTGATATATTTAATTATTTTAAATTTCCTTAATAAAGTCCTTAGGGTTAATTAAGGGCACAGTCATCCTGTCATGCACCTGTTGATTCTTTTATCCAATACTTTGAGTCCTTCAAAAACCCTGAAGCTGGCAAGTCTATATTTCTGGTCAATGATTGATGGCCCTGAACACACCTGCATCTGCAACACACTCACAGACTGTAGAGACCTAGAGACCACCCTCTCCCCCAGCCCACAGCTGCATGAGGCAGTCATGCTCACACAAACTGGGTCTGCTTGCTCTCTAGCCAGAGACTAAGGGACTGTGGACATCCTGTGTATAGAGTAACCAACCTGTTCATAGTACAATTGTAGTGCAAGTATCCCAGATCCTGGTAGGTTCCTTATTGGTTCTAGCAGTTATACAGACACATCAGGCAGGGCAGGGCCAGGAGGGCCAGAGGTAGGTGAACTCGCAGCCCCCCCCCCCCCAGGAATTTTCATGCTTTCTTTGGACTCTCTCTCTCTCTCTCTCTGGTATTCTTTTCACATTCTCTTTGCCATGCTTGCCTCTCTCCGTCCTCGTGCTCTCCTTGTGCTCTCTTACCCCAGAGTGACACTACCCTTTTATCCTTTCCTCCTAGACCCTGATGTGACCACTCACACATGCACATACTCACTGGGCCAGGTACATACACAATCATGTGGAGGGCATAGGACCACAGGTGTTGGTTGTAGAGACTAATGGAGGTAAAGCACCTGATCAAATTCTTTTCCCCACAGTACATAATGGATGCAAGGAATCTAGGACATCCCTCAGAGGCCCCACACCCCACTCTGACACCCTGAGATTCTTGTTAAGTTCTTCACTGAGAAGTTTGATATCCAATGAGGACACTCTAAACCACTTGAGTTCCTATAGTAGCTTTGCCCCTTCTTCTACAACCCCCCCTAAACTCCCTGCTGGTTCTTCCAACTATAATGGACTTAATAGAGGTATATATGTGCACAACTTAGCACAAATGTGTCATCCACTATTATTATTATTTAATGTCATCATTACCATCACTATTATTATCTCTCTGTGCATTCACAGATAAATTAATCAACCACATTACTAACAGCTAAGTATTATGCTAGGTACTGAGATTGATGTAGTGAAGAGTTTATAGGCTATTGAGAAAATGCAGCAATAAACCCCCCCCCAGATGTAAAAAGGCAATAAAAAAATCACATGAACTTTATGAATGAAGGGAATAGAAAATGCAGCAGGAGAGAACTCAGGAATGGTGGTGAGTATGTGTCAGGGTAAGGGAACCTGAGGTTGTTCATCAGGAAGTTTTCCTGGAGAAAGAGGCATTTGACTTGAAGCCTAAATGAGGAGTAGCCAGTTGGTAAAGAGGAAGAGGAGAGTCCCCCAACATGGGGGGGGGGGAACTATATAAAGGCCCCAGGGTGGAAAATGTTGTCCAGTGGGGCCTGACTCAATGGGTAAGCCTAACAGTGGCCTTTGATAAAAGCCAGAGTCAGATCCTGTAAAACATAGCAGGGCCTGGTAGGAGTTCAAGTTCGACTTCCTGAGCCCTGTGAAGTCACTGAAAATTTTTAAACAAGACAATAGTCCAACATGATCCAATTGACTTTTTCAGATGCTCTCCCTGGTTATCACATAAAAATGGATTGACCCAAGGGCAAGACATAATCGAGGCAGACTAGACCCTCTCATGGGGAATTTGGCTGCTGCATCCTATGAGCTATGTGGACCACCCAGGCAGTGGTCTGTTTGGGTCTGACATGCAAATGCATCCACACATTTCACGGAGACCATCCAAGCCTCACGTACTCTGTGGGCTTGATTCACTGATGTCCCATTGAGACTGGGAAGAAGAAACTGTTTTGGCTTTTGGAGAATGTCTTGCGACTTGTAACATGTGGCTTTGATCTATTTGAATGGGAACTTCAGTCTGACATCATTGTTACAATCTCTCTGGCAAAAGAGAAAAGTCACGTTCTTTCATTTTTGGGAGCGGGGGTTTTGGGGGGTGTGGAGGGAGGGTCTTAATTCTACAATCATCTTAGGATTTCACTATGAATAAGATTTGATTTGCTATTCCATAAATGATCACTTTAGGAAAATATTTCCAAATTTCAATACCCATTTCTATCTTGTTATTATATGCTCAATTGTTTGACTGAATTGCTGTGGCTTTGTTTATTTGCTTTTGAATAAATAGGTTACAATGCCTGGGTCCAAATGACTCTATTAATTTGTTTCACTGTACTTTTCTGATTTTTACCCAGAGCTGTCAGGTATTACAAAATAGTGTTTATGTACTGAACATCTGTATTGGAAATTCTTTCTTTCAATGACTGAGTAAATCTGAGTCCTTAAGATGTCACCTATGCCCACTGCACACTCCGACTCTCACCTTCCACAGCTCTGGATAGTATTTGAGAATATTGGGGACAAAGAATTGTTTCCTTTTGGTTAAGACTTTATCAAATCATGCTGGTTAGGCTCTCTGAAATCAGATGCCTATACAGAATGAGGAACACAAAAACTTTCCTGGGGAGATCTGTGAGAGGAAAGGTAAAACAGGATGGAGCTGGAGTGGGAGGCGGGGTGTCACAAACTGACACAGTCTCCACTTGCCTGTTATGGGGCTCCATACCAATGACAGCCCATTATGGGGTCCCATTCCGGATGGAAATTCTCAGGTCCTTATACCATCATCTTGCACAGCCACTGGTTTACAGTCCTCCTGAGAGAGATATAACCACAGCTAGACAGCTGAAGGGAACTGGGAAAGTGCACATCTGGAGATGGACACTTACCTACTCCAGGCATCAGAAGTAGCTCCTCCTTTGAAGGGGATATAGAGGGACACATCTCTTTTTCTCCCATTTGCAAAACATATCCCTTTGTATGTCAGGGGAACATGTTATACAATCTTTTTTTTTTTTACACATGTCAAAAAACAACTTCAAATTTCTTCTCAAAGATAGACATAGGAAAGATAGGTTAGTGGAAGGAACTATGGCATGTATGACTGCTCTTAGCCTAAGTGTCACAACTGGTGCACCTTGAATCCCCCAAGCCATGTGTTCAAGTATGATCCATGCCAGCAACCTCCCTCCGCTGCTCTCAGTGGCAGATCTAGGAGCTGAACCAAACCTTTATCCTGATGGGGATGAGCAGGATAATGCACTGGTTTATTCTCAGTTGATCAAGAGAGAACCAAGAATACCTAACTGGTCCCTTGAATTCCACTTGGGCCCTTCTACCCAGAGGCAAGATCAATTCTACGGTTCCAATTCTACGGTTCATCTAGGATCACCTAGATGATCCTTTACTTGGATGCCAGTCCATGGACACAAGGAACCCAGGCAATAGCTGGGCCTACAAGATGCCCAGGCAGTAGCTGCAACTTACAGTTCAGTTTTACCCTTAATGCATACACAGGGGATGTTCCCCCTCTAGAGAGAGGCCCTCGAACCATGTGGTCAAATAAACAACATCATAGAAACATGAAAAAAAATGACTTCACTTCTGGGAGGAAGAAGTAATGGTTCCCAACCACAAAACAAACAAAAGCAACATGCAAGCACAGAGACTTTAGCTGCATCTCATTTTAGAATATGTATATCTAGGAAAATACACACTTCTTAGAACTGATGAAATATGGTATTTCCTTTTCTTTTTCTTAACACTTTGGGGAAATACCTTGGGTCCTCTGTAGAGGCTCAATTCAGGATCATCCTGAATTGAACAAGAAGTCCTACTCGCTTTCTTCTTATTCCATTTTTTGTGGTGCACATGGAATTGAGATAATCAGTGTCTCTCACTGAAAGATAACCTTCCTGTGACAAATAAAGTTCACACTTCTCTCTGCCTCTGCTCAGAACACAGAGTAAGAAAAAATAAACCAAAAGTAGAAAATTAAAAACATAACCAGGCTCACAGACTATACAAACATTTCATCTGTGGATATTAAAAATAGTATGGCCATTTTGGAATATTGGTCAGATGGTGTCTCCTGTGGATGAAGATGGACAACCTGGGACCCAGCAGTCCTATTCCCAGATATATAGTCAGACAAATATATGAGCAATGGCACAGACAGGAAAGGTTAAGTAGCATGACCCATCTGGTCCGAATCCAAATGCCCAATAGCATGGATAAATTAATGAAATTTGAAACGATAAAAAAAATGAATGTGCCACTGACATATGTAACAATCTGGCCATAAAAGCCAGATTCAAGCACATGCTGCGCTTTGATTCTATTCATAAAACACAAAAATACAAAACAAGTTTACGACACAAGAAAGAATGCTAGCATAACGCTAATTTGGAGAAAGGTGCGAGAAAGATAAAAGTAGCTGTTTAGGAATCATGATGCTAACATGTTTCTAGAGTGCTGGTAATTTAGGTTTGATTGGGTTCACTTTGTGAAATTTCATCTAACTCTATACTAATGATTTCACACTCTGCTAAGTATAATAAAAAATTTATAATGAAATGAAATAAAATGAAGCACCTATGATTAAAAGATTAGAATATGATAAAATTAGGTATCTGGTAGTAGAGAGGTGATTGTTATATCATCTTTCCTTTCCCGTGAACTAAAAAAATTTCATTTTAAAGTATTTAAGAGAAATCGAAGGCAGTGAAAAGTAATTCTCAGTTTTCTTCCTCTTTTCAGGAATTTGCTGAGTGATTAGAAGTTCGTTGATTGAGAAAAAGTAATTTTTGTCTTGGCTGGACTGCAAGTATAGAAATTTTGTCATGGAAGTTCTAGCCAAAGGAAATATGACATAACTACACTGAGGAAAATATGTCTTCAAAGAGATAACTTAGGATTTTCACTCAAAAAGCTTATTACAAAGAGTACTACAGATAAAGTAGATCATTTCAAAATGTGAAAATTTAGTTCAATAGGGAGACATAAAATTAAAAGTTTGTATGTAGCTTCAAAAGATAACCTGAAAACACTTAAAGAAAAAATTTAAAAACTACAAGGATTGCTTGACAAATCCACAATCATCTAAGTAAATGACAGAATATATAGTTTAAAATATCAATAGTAAAATATGAAATCATAAAATACATTTTTTCAATGTATTAAAGAGGATAGCCCAGAAAACTGAGAGGTGAGCAAAGTAGTTCTTGGGAAAAATTATAATCTTAAGTCACGTATTAGAAAAAAGAAATACTGAAGATTAATCACTAAAGAAATCATCTGAAGATTAAAAAAGAAAAGGAGCTGCAATATAAGTCCAAACATAGTAATATAAGGAAGAATATTTTGTTATGGAAGGAATATACTATGTAATAAATATATAGAATACATTTTATGGAAGCAATATGTAGAAGAAAAAATATAAGAATTACATATGTAGATCACCAACAATAAATTAAGAAGGCAAGGAATAAAAGAACACATTCAGTGTGATTCTATTTACATAATTTTTATAACCAGAAATATAAATAATATAAGCTACAGATATATACATAGCTAGTAAAAGCATTGTTTTTTAAAGCAAGGAAATAATGATCAAAACGCCAGTAGCTTTTCATGGAAGAGGGGATGAGGAGGAAGCTGGCTGGAAGAGTCCCAGAGAGGATCTCTCAGCCACTCTCAGTGTTTTCCTAACCTATGCAGCTGTGCAGGTGCCAGCTTTTATAATATTATTTACAGATGCATATTTTATGTATTCTTTAATATTTACAATATTTATTTAAATTTTTAAAAGTATAAGTGGAGATCTAGAAAGCTGGGTAGAACCTGGGGCTCTTCCTTAAGGGGAGTATGACTCCAGAGAAAGCATCTTCTTCAATGTGAGACAGCAGCCAAAACATCATTTCCTCCTCCCAACTCCACAACTGGTCACAGGGACCCTTTGCTTTCTAGAGGTACAGACTTGAATTACAAGGTGTAAGCGAACACTGACAAGAGAAGCTGAAGAGCTCCAATTTAGCAAGACCAATAACATATGTGAACATATTGCCCAGGAAGTGTGGGAAGTCCATCTGTAGGTTTTAAAAATAAGATAAACATTTTATTCATCAGGAATGGGTGAAAGTATCATCTGAAATAAGAATGTAATGATCACTATTTATAATTGCAAGCACATGGAAATAACCCAAATGTCCCAAAACAAACGAATGAATGAAAAAGATGTGATATATATACACAATGGAATATTACTCATCAATTAAAAATGACAAATTTGATGAATTTATGATAACATGGATGAACCTAGAAGAAATCATATTAGCAGAAACAAGTCAGAAAGAAAAAGACAGAAACCAAATTGTTTCACTAATATACGGACAACCAAATGAAAGTACACAACTGGGGGCGGGGGGACCAGCTGGAGCAGCCAGGGAGGGGAGATGATGAGTGATCCCCGGATATTAAAATGATGTGAAATATATGTATATATAAATTATTTTTTAAAAAGAATTTAATGATCTACTTGTCCTATTTTCCAGTTGCATAAGATTGATTCTTCCCTTTACTAAATTGTCCTACTGCCCAGTAGAGGAAAAATCTCAATACAAATGGGGGGAGGGTCAGTGAATGGTCCCCTAGTGAGCAGGCTCATCAATTTAAGTATAATTGTCTCAGATAACTTTCTATTTCAAAACCCTTAAGTCCCTTAGAAATGTTGATTGTCTCATGTCTGTGTTGTATGTGCCATTGTAAACATCTTTAAGAAAAAGGTGACCCTATCAATGCTATTCCCCTCTATATATCCAGATCTTAGAAAGGAGCCTAGCACAGAAAACATTTTCAATTAACATTTGTCAAATGACATGTGAATGAACAAGGCGTCATATCACTTCATGAACTTGATGGCAATGGTCATTGACTCCATTCAGTTGTGAGTTCAGGTCCAGAAATATGTTGGCTCATTGTTGTTTTCACTATGCAGGTAATTTTCCATAGTCTCAGTGGATATACAAGTAAGTATGTGGTTCAAAAGAAAACAAAATCAAAAGGAATACAAATTAAATAAAAAACACAATATAGTATTTGTCATTTCAACACATAAAGATGAGAAAAGAGATAATGGTAAAGTTTGGCAAATGTTCAGGGAAGAGGAACTTGATTACTGAGAATATAAATTATTAAAATGTTCATGAAGACAATTCATCAAGCTGGACCAAAAGCCTTCCAAATTCTGTTTCTAGACATTTGATCTAAAAAAAAAAAAAACAACAAAACCTAAAAGATGCTAACAAAAAAGAGTGGAATAATGTTCACCATGGCATTGTTTATAACATTGAGAAACTGGAGATACTCTAAATCACTCCAAATGGAATGCCGACTCAATTATTCAGGGTATATTTATTCAATAGAACACTATGAATCATTAATATTTACATTATAAGAAAGTATTTAATGACATAAGAATACAGTCTCTATATATTACTGAGTTAAAAGAAGATTACAAACCAGTGTGGTTTGTATTCATTTTTGGTAGAAAAAAAATCAGACACAGTCCTAAAAAGAGTCATCTAAAGCACAGAAGAATATGTGTAAGTATTATAGTTCTTATCTTTGGTAAGTAAGATTATGAGTTAATTTTACAATCTTTTTCCTATTTTCTAATTTAAAAAAATTACTACCTTCCATAATTAGATAAAGTGGCTAAATTTAATTAAGTTCTACTAAAGATGTATCTAGCTACAGGAAATGATTAGAAAGACAGAACAAAAATTAAATAACCTTTATCTCTAGTATCAGCTTGGGGTTCTTTTCTCTTTTTTTTCACTTAATTTCTAACTTTTCTACAATAAAATAATATGACTTTCAATAAAAAGTTATAACATCCCATTAAATTGTAATAGAATGCATATGATGGCATAGGAAATTTTGGATAGACAGCAAAAACAGCTGTTACCTAACTTTGGATGTGGCATTGAGGAGCTGAACTTTCTTTTTCCATTTGTTTTCTAAACTTGTGCTTTTCAAGTTACGAGAACAAAAGTCTCTTAGGCCTAGAAGAGGCATTTGGAAGGTGCTAGAAGTTGACTAGACTATAAAGATCAAAGCAGTAGCATCTCAGAAAAACTGTCACTGGAGATGAAAGTACAGTAAATCTATATAAATACATTAATCAGAACCTCTGTCAAGTCAAATTGGCACCCAGAATATTCCAGTTGGTTTCACGGTGCTCACTATCACCTATAAAAATCTGATTACACTTGATTTTTAAATTTACAAATGACATATTGTCTGACAAAAAAATATTTCAAGGGAATAGCAGAGAAATAATCAGCCTCATCTACTGTTGAAAGTCACTGTATAAATCAAACTGGGGAAAGGATGATTATTGCTTTTAAAGAAGACAACTTGCAGAAGCTATTTCAGGGGCTAGAGGCACATATTTTTGGGTAGGAATTAACCACCTTGAATTGAGTTAGTAGAATTCTGAATTTTGGACCTATCTAAAAGAATGATCATGGTATTACTCTTTTGTGTGTGACAACTAATGTAAATTATTACCACACAGGCTCCAAATTAATAAATAAAATACCCTTGATTAATATAACATTTACCAACATATGAAAATGTTTAATGTTTATTTATTTGATTACAGAGTCAAGAAGTAGTGAAACCTGCCTGTTTGCTTTGTTGACTTCAGACAGAATCTAGGAGATAGAGCAAGACTTTGAACCCAACCATCTGACTCCTAAGTCACTGTTCTTCATAACACAGAGCTCCATGGCAATTTTAATTAACTGTAAATCCCTGACAATGAATAATGCAGTGTCTGAAGTCAATCCCTTCTATTCCTGAGCTGGTTAAATGTGTCTTCTCCCACATTTCTTCTTAACAATCTCTTACATAGATGCTGTAGAAATGCCCTGCTTTCCCAGCATGGTTGAATTTTATGTCTTGTTGAGTGAAATTACAATAGAAAAGGTTTTGGTGTGATTGAAAAGACTTTTACTTTGCTTAAATTGCAGCAGGTAGCCTTGGGAAGATGTGGAAGGTTCACAAGGGAAACCAGTCACTGGGATGTGAGTAGGCACGGAGAGCACTCACCAGGACTTTAAAGGGTGTATCTGGGGGTGTGGGAGATGAGGGGAGCTGGGTGGGTGGGTCTGATGTAAAGAGGATAATAAAGACATAGAAGCAGCTGGCTGTATTACGCCACACTTAAGAACATAAAAGGCCACATACCACAGACTAATTTGGCAGTAATCTGAGATAGAAGTATATTAATCCAATTACTTTTCCTGGCACCCCAAACCAGTTACTACCTACAAGCTTTTAGGAGTTTAAATAACCCCCAGGCTAGAATGATCAAATGAGCCCCAGAATGAACAAATCTCATTTTGGGGCAGTGTGAGTCACCACAGAGGCCCTCATGGCTCCCGGCCATCTTTCCTGTCTGCCATGAATGAACCAGAACCCGCAGCTGCCCGAGGAAGCCTCTCCATGCTCCATCTTATTCTGTAACAAATGCTCACAGCTTTGAAAAATAAAACATTTTTTTCCCATTGAAGCTAACAATCCTTGCTAATCTCAAGTTTTCTGTCTCCTAAGACTTGTAGACGACCCAACAATTAATGTGCACACTCAAGTGACTATTTGTAAACACTGTTGGATTGAGAATAAAAGCTATTAGACACTATGTGGGAAATAATTAAAAAGTGCAAAATTGGAAGGGAGAATGTTGAAAACCTTATGAACCTACGTGGTTCAGCCCTTCCTGTAAATGAGTAGCTAGAAAAATACAGAGATGATTTTGATCTATCCTTTTTTCCCTCAAAATTTGATTGAGTTGCCATTCATTTGCAAAAATATATGAATTTGGAAGGACAACTACACACCTCAACACAGCACACACTATATTGCCCTCTGCCACAGCTTCCATGCCTATTTCTACCACTTTACCCTTCTCTGTAGCCTCCACTGACTGATCTCAAATGTACCCTGAACACACACACACACACACACACGGGTAATCACTGTAGTTGCCACAGAGTCTAAGATGAAATTGTGCCTTTGGGACCAGATGGATGGCTCTTGAGGTCACAATGCCCAATGAAATAAGTCAGGATGTGAAAGACAATCACCAAAATTTTTTTCTCATATGTGGCATATAATAAAACCAAAGAAAACAAACTGACAATACCCAATAAAGTTCTTAAGCTCTTCTTTTAAACACATGGGAATAAGAATAGAAAAAAGAAAAAAACCCTACTAGTTGCTAAGAAAGTAGATCTTAAAAGGTCTCATCATGAAAGAAAAAATGTAACTTTTCATGGTTATGAATATTAACTAGAATTACTATGGTGGTCATTTTTCAGTAGATACATGTATTAACTCATTGTGATCTGCAGCTGGAGCTAATATGCTTTTACATGTTCATTTTATCTTAGTCAAATAAAATCTAAAGATAAGTCCTGTGACAGAGATAGCAAATCATGTGTTTCACCTACTAATGTTGACCAGTATGTAAGGACTGTGTTCAAAATCATGTAGAATGAATAACAGGGCATTGTTTATCTGGTCTAATGGCGCAAGTTTGAATTGCTAATGGTTGCCTCCAATGGACGGATTAATATTTTACACACAAATAAAATCCTCCAGGGGTCTTAGGAAATGGCAACTGTGGTTCTCAGGTCCCATTTTTTTGTCTTTATAATCACCATTATTTAACTCCAATCTAGGTACACACTCAGTACTCTGTATCTCAATGGAGGTGAGGATCACAGATTCCCCCAGCAGAAAGTATCAATGATTCTGAATCACCAGAGTTTCAAACCAAGTGCCTGGTTCAGTCCACAAGATGGTGGCAGTGAGGAATCTCCAAAGTAACATCCCAATACTCCAGGACACAGCACAATGTCTGGAAAAGAAGATGGTGTTTGTAGAAACACAAATGAGAATCATGAGCTAACTTCAAGCTTTATACTTCTTATTAAGACAAACTAGTAGCTACTGCAGTTGTTTAGAACTTTGACATAACAGTTTATCAGGAAGACACTGACATCTGACCACTGGCATCTTTTTGACTAGTCTGAACTCAGTGCTAATAAGAAACATCAACATGTCATCACTCTTATTATTGTCCTTATACTTATCTAAAGACAATACCCCTCTTGATTGCCTATCTCTAGCAGACAGCTGCCCACATTGCAAACGTCTAAAGATGTTTGCCCAGATATTTGCCCCTGATGATCTATCAGTAGCTTCATTTTGTATGTCCCAGTGAAATAAACTAAGTAAGGGAGCACACGGCCTTGTGGACAGAGCTAAGATTTACACTTCAAGATTTTCACCTGATTTAGACAGTAACCTCATTTATTGAATAATCACACATGTTCCCTATCCTCCAGAGTCACCTTCTGTCAAGTATCAAGTTTCTGCTTAAATATAGATCTCTCTCTGCTGTCCACTTAGTTCAATTAGTCAATATGCCTACTTCTGTGCCAATAGACATTGGCTTAATCAGTATGTTTTGTTAGCAACCCTGGATATTAATTACAGTGTGTACCCACCAGGAATTTTTTCTTGATAACTGTTATGGCTTTTCTCTGATTTTTGTTAAAGATTTTAGGATCAGCCTACCAGGTTCCATGGAGAAACTTACTGAGAATTTTTTTTTCAGATTTTAATATATAGATCAATTTGACAGGAATTATCACCTTTATAATATTAAGCCTTTCTTTACATGATTTGATCTATCTTCTTATGTTTCCATTAACATCTTACAAACATATTTTATATTTTCTATATAATGTGTATCTATGAGTTTCAAAATTGATTTTAGTTGTTTTATATTGTTGCACTGATAAATTTATAATACTTAGTTTCTGGAATATAAAAATACATTTTACCTGTGTATGTCAATTTTCTGTCATGTAATGTTACTAAAATGTTATTAATTTTAACATAACACCCATCTGATGAGTTTTCTATGTAAACAATTATATAATAAACAAATAATATGGAACCAATATCCTTCATATTAATCTTTTTTCCCTTTAATTATTTGAATATATTTATTTGTCTGTCTTATAGTTTCGGTGAAGCCGACCTAAAAGATGTCAGGTAGAAATGGTACCATTTAAGATTCATATCATATTATTAATTTCAAAAAGAATGTAAGAATTTTGAATTTGTTGATCTGTTTCCTTAAACAGAGGGGAATAATCTATTTCTATTTGTTAGAAATCTGTTATTGCTATGTCATGACTAGCTATGTATTTTGCTGAATCTCCTGAAATCATTTGAGAATTTTGCTTCTTAATCTGTATGAGTTGAATGATAATGATTTGTTTTCTAGTATTAAATCAGTTTTATATTCCTGATTAAGGTTCATCTCTACACTGGGTTTGCAAATATTTCACATGAGTAATGCTTATGCTTAGTGAGATTTACTGATCAATGTTTCCTCCCCTATTTTTGTTTGGCTTAGTATCAAGGTTAAAATAGTCAGATAAAATTATTTGAAAACTCTTCCTTATTTTTTAATATTCAGAAAAAGAGCATGTAAGATTTGGAGGCAACTATTCATTTCATGTTAATAAAACCTGTCTATTAACCTTCTGGACTTGATATTTTTGAAGGTGAGTTTTTGATTACTATGTTTAATAGTTAGATACTGTTATTTTTTTTAAAAAAAGAGATTAAATCTTAAAATGCAACAAATGAACAACATAGGTTGTTCATATTTTACTATTTTATTTCTACTCCATCTAAAAATCTGACCCACTTTTTCTCCCTTATTTTTATTGTAGTTTCAGCTACTTGTTAATTATTATAGTTGATAAATAAGTATATAGATAATAGATACAGTCAAATTTACCTATATTTTCATTCCCTTCCCTGTCTTTCTGGAAGCAATCATTATCATGTTTTTGGTTCATGTTTTTGTTTTCACTAGTACTCAAATTTTTTTTTATTGTGGTCAGATCTGCACAACATGAAATTTACCATCCTACCCATTTTTAAGTATGCAGTTCAATGGCATTAAGTGGATTACATATTGTATCACCTTCCATTCACCATTATCCATCTCTAGAATCTCTTTCCTATTAGGTACCTGTAACTCTGTAACCCCAAAGAACTGACACCCCAGCACTCACTCCTCCAACCCATGTCCACCACTTTTCTCCCTAATGATGCTGAATTTGTATGAAGATTAGGTTATTACTAATATTTCTCAAGCGATAGCTCTATTCCCTTCTCCAAGAATAAGTCAAGTTTTTTGTTTGTTTGTTTCTTTTTCCTCCTTGGTTTCCTTTTTTTGCCAAGGATACATCCAGAGGTTATAATAGGAGTGCTTCTGCCCTCACAGAGTGCTTTGGACATTTGTAGAGACTTTTCTGATTGAGGGAGGCTATGGATATTTCCTGGGAAGAACCCAGGAATATTAGAAGATGTGTCTTAGATTAGAACATTAGATGGAAGGATATACACTACAAAAAAGCTTCATTCCTGTGGATGAAAACAATGACTTAAAATTTTCTATTTATAGAATATAACTTCATTACATGCCAACTCCTGAAATATATTTTCACAATATCTTAATTTTTCTAGGTATACAGTTTTCATATCTGTCATTATTTTACTTCTTTCAGAACTTCAGCAAGAATTGGTTACCAATTCTTACTACCAAATTATTACTCACAGAAATGTTACTCAGGGATCTCAAGTCCCAAGAGTTTGCATTTGCCCTAGTATCTGTCTTGTCACACGCAATGACCTGTTGCATGAGTAAGCATCTAACAAAGCTCTTCTGAGTCCAGTGTCATTTACTCATAATTGGCATAGTTACATGGATCCTCTTTTAATATAATTTATTTTTATTTCTTTATATGGTTTATTAGGGCAATGTTTTACTTTATAGTGTCATATGGCTTATTTTATGTTAGACTAATAAGATATTATAAGCGAGAAAAAAAGGGTGCTATTTATGATAGTTTAGGGAACCACTAACACAGTCCATCAGGATAGTCCTGATTGTACAGATGATTCAGATTCTGCTTCCCATCCAAGAAACTGAAAACTCAAAACCAAAATTATAAGGCACAAGGGTGGCAGAATCCTTCACAGTCTATTCACATTTTGTTTTTCTACTCTAAAGATTTTCCTTAAAATCTTGCCAAGTCAGCCACGCATTCTAGTAGTTTTTGTTGTTAACATTTAAATTGACACTTTCACTGTGAAATGGGAGTGGCAGAGTTTACTTTCCTAGCCTTACCAGATTTTCCTTTTGTCTAATGGAATGCATGTAAGAGAGTTCATGAAACATGCAAATAAACGTTAATGACAGTGTTTGCACAGTTTATAAAGACTGCAAGGATCTCTAAGAGAAAAACTCAATACAAAAATTACAAGCTTTCTAAATTAAGTATGGTCACAGCTTCAAGCCTGTTTCTTCTCCCCCATCATCCTAAATCCTAGGAAAAGTGTACAGGTGAGCAAGGAGAAAACTAAATTAAGGAAAACCAGATCATCTCCTATCAGCTATAGGTCTTTGACTGGGCCATCGATAGAGCTGAAATTGTGTTCTTGCATATCACAAGAGTTCTCATAGAAGATGATCACCTGCTCCCCTGGCAGACCAGTTGATCATAGGATGACCTTTGCTTCCACCTGATTTTTTATTCCTGTTTTCTCTTCTCTTCCAGAACTAATTGCTCCTGCTAATGTCACTGAAGACTTGCATCGAATAGTTGCCTGAAGAGTGGAGGGACAGGAATATTTTCTCAGGACAGGACAGAGTGAACCAGGACTGTTCTTTAAAGAGTGAAGGAAGATTTAGAGAACAAACTCAGAAGAACACGCCTCAGGTGGTCCTACTACTCAGCATGAAACAGGAGGCATTATGGATGATCACAATGGGATCTGTACTCCTGGCCCCGGAAGGTGAGTACACAGATAAGCTTAATATGTGGAAAGGGAGGATAGGTCCTCCAGAAAACATCAACCAAGATGACGCAGCATGTAATGAGCATGTCACAGAAGCTCACTATGAGAAAAGAGTGAAAAGGAAGGCTAATTCTGCAAGGTGCCGCAAGAGTGAGACTTCATAGACATGTTGATACACAAGGGATAAAGCCAGGAAGCTGCAGAGATACGAGGAAAGGTACAGGGTGGGGACTGGCAACCATACCGGGGATGACAGAATCTTCAGAGGCAAGAGAATCTTGTATCTGATTATTTTTCCAGAGAAAAATAAAGTCCAAGATACACAATACTTTCTACCAAATTGTCATGATGAATTAGGAATAAAACTAAGAAAAACTAAGAAATCAGAGCTCCACATTGCATTGCAATTAAATATTTTTCCCAAAGCTGACCAAGTATGCAACTAGAGAGATAACTCAATTATCTGAGATATAAAATTTTGTTCAACTCCAATATATCAACTACCATAGTATCTTTGCTTCCATAGAAGATCTTCATATTCCCAGCTAGCCTAGTTAGGCAAAACTCTTGGCATTTTTCCCCCAGGAATACGGGTGTTCAGGTGTTCTCATGGAGCTGCAGAAATGCTGCACATTAAAGAATACTTATGTGTCAGAGCTGCTGTCAAGAGGTCTCAAAGCATTGGCTCCTCTTCTGGAAAATTTGATAAGTAACTCTATGAGCCTGACTGCAGTGATTGAGCACCTAATTATTGGCAATAAACTAGACCACCATTCTTGAAGCTTCTCCGTTTTCCATATTAGTCACACTTGAGACCTGAAGAGCAACCAAAAGAAGATTCCATCGCTTTCCATTTGAGGGCTCTTAACAGCAGAAAAATAAGTTTGAGGCCATGTGTTTCTCTGGTTCAAAGTCACTCACAGGAGGATCAAAAGATGAGAAAGCAGGAGACTGGGTCTTACCAAACAAGCAAAATGTGAGAAGCTCCAAATTGCAACACCCAAAGCCCATGGACAGGAAACTCACAAATATGTTGAATAAAAATAGTCAGATGTAAAACAGTACAAACTTATTGCTTTTATAGAATGATTTGAAAATAGACAAAATTGAACTTTATTATTAGGGTTCCGGAGAGAGAGGGAAATAGTTGCTCTTGTTAGAATTATTGACTGTGAGAGACATGTGAAGACTCTTGGGGACTTGTTATTTTCTGTGTTTAGATCTGAGTGTCAGATTCTTGGAGATGTTTACATCATAAAATTATTTCTCGACTACAAATTAAATTTTGTCATTTCCACTTAAATGTGACAATAAAGATACCAAGTGCCCTCTGATGGAGGTCTAAGAAATAATAAGAAAATGTGGTCTATTCCTACAATGGACTATTATTCAGCCACCAAGAAAGATGAGGCATTAATGACTTACAACAGAATGGAAGGATTTTCAGAGAATTATATATAGTAAAGCAAGTCAGAAAGATAACAACAAATGCTGCACATTTGACAAAGCAAAATGCTTATGAAAGGCAATGAACACAAGTAACCAAAGTGAGGTTTCTGAGGTTATATGAAGAATAGTGAGAAAGGGCCAGAAGTGATAGTGGTAAGAAAAAATAATTCTCAATGAATCTTTTGTTTTTTAATTTTCTAAATTTATGATGCTCCCTGAAAAATATTGTGTGTGCATATATATATATATATATATATATATATATATATATATATATATATATATATATATATA
>PVHY01004105.1:0-13477 GCA_004024945.1 Uropsilus gracilis | reverse complement strand
GAACACAGGGAAAACAAAGATGAACAAGATAAAATTGCTGCTTCCATGGAACAGAAACTGGGATCCAGAGAGGAAAAAGCAAAGCAAGATTCTTGTCTCACCAATTGTTTCCTGTTTATCATCATATCAAGGTAAAAAGCAAAAGAGACCTAGCTAGATTCAAGGACTGCATCTGTTACTTACCAGCTGTGTAACCATGAAAATTGATACTCTCTCAGCCTCATTATCTCCTCTGTAAAATGAGGAATAATCCTATCCCATGTAAAGAGTTATATGCACTCAAGGAAATCAAGGATTTAAAGTTCCTAATAGGGTTTGATAGATATGCTGACACTGCAAATGCAACAGTCATCTCTGGGTCTATTATAAGAAAACCTGTTCTTGACTAGATGTGCTCTGTGCCAATTAGATATCTGGACATTACAAAAAACCTTAATCACTATGCAAATAATTATATCAAGCTATAACGATGTCCCAGTCTAAGCCTGTACTCCCTTCTCCAGCACTACCTCTTCCTGGTCACTGAGCTGTGATCCAGATTCTTAACCTAATCTCTAGATGATCAGAGCATATTCTACTCTTTCTCCCTTTCATTGTTTGACTTGTAATTATCTTGTTCCTTGTTTGTACTTTGACCAAACTTGAGCATTTGTTAAGGAATCAGATCTGTTCTTTAAAACAAAACAAAATCATATAAATATGTTTCAGCTTCACTTAAGTTTGAACAGTTAATGAAATAGAATATAATGCTGCAAATGGGAAGTAAATGTGGACTTATTTATCCAATCTCTTTTTTGTGTACCAAAATCTGGAAATTAGGCACAATTCTTTGGTTGTAGAAAGTGGTTAAAGCAGGATGTCCATGCCCTCCATTTCTTCCTTTCAACTCATGTGTCTCAAGCACCCTATATGCCAACAGCTGCTTGGGAGCGAGCAAGGAATAATGGAAGCCAGGTACCTTCCTTCAGATCATTGAGGGGGGATGACTAATTGGTGAGCAAACACATTTTTAGTTTCAGGAGGTGAGAGTTCTTTTTGTAATCATATCTTGTTAATTTACCATTTGTTTGCAAAACAATGTGACAAGGAAATACAGCTTCACACCTGAAGCCTCTGCTTCTCTCATCCACCACCAAAATTCAGGTGTCAATGTTTTACCACCTGAACGCTCCCTCCCTTCCTCCTTCCATCTACCTTTCCCCTCTGCTAACCACCATATTTTTCAGACCCTTTGTTATTTTGTTGTTTTTTGCCAGTTCAGTTGTTTCCATTATTTATATTCCACAAATGAATGGAAACCACATGGCAATCATCTTTCATTTTCTAATTTATTTACCATCAGCACCTCAAGTTCCATCCCATATTGTCATAAGTGGCACACTTTTATCTTAGCAACAGAATAGTATTCTAGTCAACATATATTTCATAATTTCTTTATCTAATCATCCATCAATGGGCAGTTAGATTGGTTCCTTGTCTTGGCTACTGTAAATAATGCTGCAATAAACATGATGATGATAATTTTATGAACTACAATGAAAGTTGGGTGAGGATCTGGCATCTGGAAAGACACCTAAGTGAAGTAGAAAACAAACCAGGCACAGATGTGGGATCAACTGCAGTCCACCAAGAGTAGCATCCCTAGTGAGTGGGTTGGTGGACAGATTTGATTCACTTCCACCTACAAGTATAAGTAGTTTTCCTTCTGTTTCCTAGCATTTGATCTACTCAGTCTGGAGCAGTCTAGCTCCTCTATAGCAGGAATCATTGTCCAAGACGTTGGATGACTTGTTTTCTATATGTCTCATCAAAACTAAAAATTACATATTCGGAATTCTTTAACAGTTCATTTAAAATATTTAAATTTTATGTCCAGATGAAAATGCTTTCTAAGCCATTTCAGTTTAGACAGGAAAAAAAATGTGCTGCTTGAGTATTGAGAGAAAGAGAGAGAGAGAGACAGAGAGAGAGAGAGTTTAAGGAGTATGGAGAACAAAGGAAGGAGAGAGAAACTGGAAAAGAAGGCGAAAGGGGTGTGCACGTGCAGGAAAGAGATGATATAACTTCAGATTTCAGTGACTTTGTGTGCTACAGATGAAGTCACTTGTTTATAATGCTTTAAAAGAGTGTTTACCCAAGTAGCTGATAGCAATGTAGAGATGCCAGAGATTGGATCAATGTGTCCATTTATACAAATGCCATTAGGCAGACCAGAACAGGATTAGGGAGCCCTGCCACATGATTCTATCTTTGACCTCCTGCACAGAGCACCAACTTTGCCCGTACACCCTGTTCTGAGCCCTAGCCATCCAGAGCCCTGGCACATTCTCCACAACATATCCTTAGCCAGACTCAGTTTGATAGTAGAGAGGGCAAAGCCATTCATCTGAATCTTTGAGACTAAATTCAGAAGAAGGGTTTTTACTTGAGAATTGCTGTCCTCTAGAAAACAAGACTATATCTTTTTGAAATTTCCTTTCTCATTAGAACTAAAATGATTTTATATCAATCTACATTTTCTCTAAGAAATGTATTTGCATCAAAATTTCACTCTCCAATAACAATAAACATTCTTTCTTCCAGATATACCTTGAAGCTGCCTCCATAGACTTTCTGAGAGAGAGCAGGTATGCATGTGAGGTCAGGGAAGGGCAGATAAAGTCACAGCCATCTCTCTGTCCCCCCAGGCTTAGGTGTTTTTTCATTCACACAGACCTGCTAGATGATATCAGATTAATCGACAGTAGGCTCACACTCATTCACAACCCACAGGCCTCAGGACAGCTCCAACCAGTACTTCTTTGAGCTACAAAACAGGGGTCTTTCTCCAGCCACATCCTTGCAACTGCAGCAGGCTGATCTTTTCTGTTCTCTCTGTGCACCTTAAATTCTTCCAAAAAGGAAAATGCCTCCTCTCTCGAGGACAAACTTTCCAAATGATGGTCTCTGTTTCAGTCAGTGATGATAGAGGAATTTCAGGTACCAGTGAATAAACTTCCCCAAAAGATCAACTATCTCCTTATTTTCTGAGCCAGGAGTTACGCTGGCAGACCCAGCCTGGCTCCTGTCTCTTTTCTAAGCTGAAGACTCAATTATCTAAATAGTTTAGGACCCCAGGACTGGAACAGTTCACTTTAGGAAGAAATGGCAAAGAGAGGTGACTGCTAATTGTGGTAAAGCTTGTGAGTGTGGCCCAAGAGTTTTGACCTTTTTGCATCAATTTACTGAGAATAGACTAGTCATGGGGATGTCCAGTCACTCTGAAGGGTGTGGATATTTTTAATTCCTTAATAAAAACTTTACAAAAATAGCAAATATTCTAGACAAGGAAAATCTTCAAGATTTTGCAGATATTATGCATCCTTTATCTACTATTGAAAATACATGTTTTATCCTCTAGCAAGGAACACAGATAGTTGCTTGAGACAATTAACAAATCCATAGTCTATAAAGTTCTTTAATCTCTCATGAAAAGAAATGTCATTATGTAATAAATTGCTGAAAGATCCCCCAAGGAGGTGGAGAGCAAAGTATGGAATGGGCCCCAGTGGGCTGTGATGGAGGAGCATGTATCTGCAAATGTGTGACCTTTCTGCTGATTTTCAACAGATGCTGCTTAAATTCTAGTTATATGTAATTTCACTGAGAAAAACAAAACTCTGAGTTTGGTCAAACAAGAAACACTAATGAAATATCAGTATACTTTGTCACAATTTTGAATTATACTGGAAATGGGGAAGGTGATGAAGGGATTATGTCAGAGGCCGCCAGCTCAAACCAGACAAAACTCATAACTGTGAAATGAAAAAAACTTCATTTCACTATCTTATCTGGCTTCAAAACATTGAGGATAAAACTAACATAAAAAAACATCCAAAAAGCAAAAAGCATCTTCTCCATTTGCGCAATGTTTACCTTAAAAAACATTCCTTAAAAGCTACCAACAATGTATGGGTAAATTCCCTGCTCTCCACTATCTCACAAAAACTAATGTTTTACCCAAATTTTATTACCTTAACTATCAGTCTTCCCTAGCTAATTAGTCATAAAATATTCTCTTAGCCACTTTTTTCCCTTGCCTAAACCCTATAAAAAGCCTAGTAATTTACCTTAAAGTTACTACCAGCCATGCTTCTAATAGCCCACAGTCTTTGACCATGTCAATCTCTCTAGTTCGTCCTTTCTCACAACTCTGTGCCCGGCTCTTTACAGAATTAAGAGCAAGACCACAGGACACAATAGCAGCATTCATAGCATTATGGATGCTCTGCATAGTCGATCTTAGCCCAGAGTCACTAGGCTGTTGAGTGATAAAGCACAGAATGGTAAAGAGAAGTGAGATGTTTCTCAAAGATGATACTAGGTGTGCACAGCAAAATGACTGGGTTGATGGAGAACTGACAAAAGTGTTTCCAGTAGAATAAGGAAGGGCAAGGCATGATCGCCTAGAGGTAGAATATAACAAAGACAGAGAGAACTCAAGCTCAAAGCAGTTTCAACATGTTAAGGCAGTTGTCTGGCCACACACTTAAATGGAAGTGGTTGAATCAGTGCAGGTTTTGGCACAGTCCACATCATAGTGCATGAGGGGCTCCCTTCCTCTGAAGATATTCTTCTCTTTGACCCCTGTGACTATCAGGAAGCTGAATGCTTCAGGACACTACAGAAATCTTCTTGAGTTGAAAATATGATTGTATGATTTTTGTAGCTTCAAGATTGCCTACAGAAGGCTGAGCACATGATAAGCTCCACTACGTGGCCTGATTTGCTAAAATCTTACATGAGCTTAATCAGTAAGATTCATTACCAAAAGCCATAGGTACTAAATTCTTTCTTCTTCACAGAGCTTGCTTTTCTCAACATAGAGATGTGCTCCCAACATGCTCCATCACAATGCTGGGTCCTTCTCTGTATCCAATGCCTCCTTGACCTCCACCTGCCCTACATCAGCCCTTTCACCCCAAATTATGCAATGCTGAGTAACTCAAGCAGTGTTGCCAAAAATTAGTATAACATTTTCTCCCAGTAGCAATATTTTGGGCACCAGCTCATTCCATTCAATTTTGGAGGAAAAAAAAAAAAACTCATAACTTGTCTACATAAAGTGAAAAAAATATCATTTGGTGGAATCTTATTTTAGGTCTTTTTGTTTTTAGCTAAAGCCAGGAGGTAGTGCCTTTTTCCCATTACTTCCAAGTACTGAAAAAACAACCACAGCTGAATCTTTGGTTAAATTGAAATTCTTACATTCGCAAGAAAGATACATTTGAGATGTGCATTATAAATATTCAAGATTTGAAAATTTTTAGTCTAGTCAATACAAGATTAAAGATTTCTGATCAGATGCAGGAAGGGTGGTGCAGAAACACACCGACAGACTGGTGGACAGACAGATAGTCATTGGCTACTTCAGAAACATCTTCTTGCTTTAGCCCCAACAGAAGACCTGCTTATTTAGCAACAAATATAGACTCCCCCCCACTACCCCCCCAAAAAAAAAAACCTGTTACATTTTATTTAAATTAGGGTGGTGTCTTTGTTTTCAAGGGAATGTTCTGTTTCACAAAGCTAGGACTAATGTTCAGCTTGTGTCACCAAGAAGAGAACTGAATACTGTAACCCCAATTTACCATGTCACTAATTTGGCATTGGGGGGTTATTCTTAATGGAATAAAAGAAAAAGACCATTTTTCTACTGTCTTTTTAAAGCCAAAATTTTATGCTTCTTGGAAGAGAAGCAATGTCACAAATTTCATTACTATAACATAGACTGCAAGAGCTAGAGCGGACACACACAGGTACCAGTCCAAAGCCCTCATTTTACAGATGAGAAAAGATAATATACGAACTTGTTCCAGGTATTGTAATAAGCTGGACACAAAGCCAGAACTGGAACCCAAGTTCTGACTTTTTGTCACTGCCCTGCTCAGGTCATTTACTGACCAACTGTTCTTCTCTCAGTCACTTCACCTTCCCATGAAGCCACCAACCGAGTAGAGGTCACCTCCCTTTGGCAGATTTATTAACGTATGAAGGGCCTTTAGAAAGTATAGTAGTGACTGCTGTTTGGAGGAATTTATAATATATTTGAGAGATCAAACCCATTGCACTATGCAATGGTTACCTATCAAAGTAGTTCTGAGAAAGAATAGTGACAAGGGTTTGCATGCTTCTCCCCCCATTTTCCAGAATGGGAAATTGAGGCAAGAGAAAAACAAGGCAACCACATGGCCTAGGAAGAAACAGCACTAGAAAAGGTTTCTCTTTCCTAAGCTGCATTCTGCATCCCAAAGCTTGTATAATTCTATAAAGCACTCATGATTCAGCTCGGACGCCAGCCCGATCAATAAATAATACGGAGAGTTGAGAGATTGAGGTCTCTCAGCAGCTTTCCCATGATCTATTAAAAGTAATTCAGTTCCCTTTTGAATTGCAGTCCTTTTGCTCGTAGCTCTGCCAGCAGTTTTGTTTTATTTGTTCTTGCATTTTGGATGGTCTCCTCTGTTGGCTAGGGGATGGATTTGATTATCTCATTTCATTTGGTCCTTTCCAGTCTGTTTCTGTGATTGAAGTGGGTTGGAAATAGATTCCAGATTTGCTGTCCAAATGAGGTGGACTATCTCAACACACTCTCCCTCTCTGTCTGCCCCACTTCCCAGTGGACCCACATTCTGCATCTTCATCAGCGAGAGCCCCTGTTTATCCAGAGTTCTCAAGTCCTGTTCTCATTGTAGCCATACTCCCTCCATGTTGCTCCATAGGATACCCCGATACTTGGCAGGTACATTACAGATTTCCTTTTGGGGATAGGAGCCTCTGCTATTTATAAGATCCCAATCAATTCTTTTTTTTTAACTGCCACAAAATCAATTAGCAAATTTTTGTTGAGCAGCTGACACTCTGAAGACTCAGGCCATGAGCCCAGTGCAAACTGCAGCTCAGAGAAACTAAGCTTTATCCTCCCTTCTACTTTGTTGTGCATACAGGGATATATGGGATCCTCCTCAGATCAAGTCCTTGCATCTACTCTGTGACAGGTTGAAATCAAAGCAACTCCATCTACGATATTATTATTCATTCATAAGCTTCCAAGACTTTTTAGTGCTAATGTCTAGAATAGTATGCTTTAATTTGTACCATCCCCTCTAAATTAGTACCTAATAATACAATCTTTTGTCAGCTAGTTCCCAGAATCCAAGATGGTTTCCACTTTACAGGAGAAGGTTGCTAGTGATGAGAAGAGAGGAAAGAGCCTGGCTTCAGAAGCCCAGAAAAATGACAATCCCTGGTAAGCATGCATCAGCAACACTCTGAGTCAGAGACAGGCAACATGCCTGCTGCTGGCAGTGGTTCAGAGTTCTGACTTTTCTTCCTACAACATGATGGAAATTGCTAGACCTTTTCACAGGACCTATCCTTTTACAAGAGCTCTGGAGACATTTTGGCCATTCCATCCATAGAGGCTAATTAGGCTGGATTCTGGACTGTGATTCTGAGAGAGTAGGTGCACAGTGTACCTGAAGCAAAGCTTTGGGGAAAGCTAAGACCAGCGGACCATGCCTGGTTTGGCTCAAAACCCCTAGTCTACTTGGGATGCTGATAAGGTTCCAGAAAAGACTAAAAACAAAAAAAAAAAAACAAAAAAATACCCCAGTGCTTTGGCTATGGCCCTCCATCTTATTTTAGCTCATAAAAGAAACATTGATTTCCTCAAACTTCCAGAACCTTTCTCAGACAGGCCCTGATTTATTTCTGAATAGGCAGGAATTCAAGTCAAATCAATAACCTGTGTTCTGAACTAGTGTTTATTAACCACTTTCTTCAAGTTCAGCATGGTATGAAGGCTGCCACCCTTATGACCCTCTCTCTAAGTCTTAATGTAGAGTCAAGATTTATAACAGTAAGAACAATAATAAAAGACAGAAAATAACCAAATATGAAATGGAAAGCTGCTAGTGGTATATGCTTGAGTAATTTGGAAAAGAGAAACTCAGTGTGGATCATTTTTTAGCACAGTTTTATTGGTACTGGAATAATACAAACTTGAATCCAATGTGTACTAGATATTCAGAGGAGGCAGGAGGGATTTCAGGTCCCAGGAATAAACAAATGAGAGGAAGAGGACTGATCCTGAGCAGAGATTTAGGAGGCCCTTCACCTCCCTCACCAGACTTAGTGCTCACCCCCAAACCCAGAGCCAAGAGAGACAGGGACCAGCTAAAGAACAACCAACACAGTCGGGAGTTAAGGAAATTGGACTTTCATTTTGTCAATGAGAAGAGCTTCTGGAGATGCTAAAAAAGCCAATTTAAAACAATTGAAAGAATTATATTACATGATCAACAAAAGGTTACAATCCTTGCCTCCCTGTGCTTTGATCGTGTTCCTCTATCAAGCAACAATAATTAACTTTGCATGGCATTACTGCTGAATAAAATAAGATTCTTATAGTTTATTTTCTGGTTAGCAATCTTTTTCTTAATATTTACAAGATCATGAGAGAGATAAGTAAGCCCAAGTCAGACCTTTAAAGGTAGAAGTCGTAGGTGTGTTTCTCAACTCAGCTAATTGTCAGTTGTTGGGTTTTGAACAAGAAACTAAAATTCCCTGAATCCTGCTTTCCTGGATATGGACTCTAGTACTTGCCTCATAGCTGATGAGACAGTAAATGAAATGAAAAAAAAAAAGAAACAAAAAAATGAATAGGGACTGTTCGTTTACTGTGAGGATCAGGGAAGGAACATTTCATCAAAATTCTTAATTATTTTTTCTCTTTATATTCTTTGCTAATGAGTCCAAGCAACTATTGAAACTAATCCCATGCCACAATTTGAATATTAGCCAATAACCCCAACAGGTTGCAAAGAGCCCAAACCTAGATTGAATCAATATAGTGTTTGCAGATTATATAAATCAGAACCTAAATAATTTAGTTACTTTAGCATGACTAGAAAAAGATTGTCCAACTTGTTTACCTTGGAGAATAATCTGTTGGATTGACTGATTTTTTTTAACACAGCAACAAATTGAATTAGAACCATATTATTCCTTGCTCACATAGCTTGACCAGATAGCTATACACGGTCAAATCATGAAAGTCAGGGAGAGATTTGTTTTTGTTTTTGTTTCTCATATTTCTCTGAACTGTTTATTTGTTAACTAGTAGCAAGGCAGATTAAAATGGGAAAAAATGGGTTTTCAGGCATAACTGGAGCTTATAACTGCTTATGGGTTAAAGCAGTCAGATATCACTACCATCCAGGTAGATTCTAATGCGACTTATATTCTATATTTTGTACAATTGATTTTTTATTTCTCACACAATATTGGAGATGCTTACTCATTCATACCACGAACTGATATGCTCCCCACTTCATCCCTATTGAAGATACTGAGATACAGACTAAAGTGGTTGCTAACAAAACAAATCTTAACTTGAGTCTCTAGAAATGTGCCTCTGAAATGAGGAAGACATTTATTCTGTTTTAGTCTGATTTGATTGGACAGCCTCTCATTTACTCTCTTTAACAGGAACACTGGCAAACTAGAAGAGCAGGAAAATTAAAAATCTTATTGTATGATGAACAATTACAGGAACTAAGTTACCTAGTAGTGTGAAGGAAACATAATTCTTACCTACCATTGATACTTGGTCATGCCTTTTCTAGAGTAGGACAAACAGGTATGAGGAAGACAATGACTGAGTTACACTGAGATATTACTGTATAATGGACCTTGTTCTAAGCTACTAAGCTTTATGTCACTCAACTCATACATATAGGAACTATACATATAGTATTATTGATTCCATTTTATAGAGTTGAAAACCAAGGCACAAAGAGGCACAAAGAGATTAAGTAATTTGTCCATGGTCAAGCAGTAAGTTAGGGGTAGCACTTAGCTCTGGAGTCCATAGTCTTAATAGTGGTTGGTATGTATGGCCTTGCTGGGTGAAAATGGAGTTCCAATTGATGGGAACAAATATTTGGCAATTTAAGTAAGTGAATATTGAATATGATAGAAGAAGTCATTACTAAGGGAATTAGGTGAAACAAGTTTCTTTGGACTCCCCCCCAATTAATTTTTCCTGTTACAGGTGGTGGACCCCACTTCCTTTAGAATTTGAAGGTGAGAGCTCAAGGTTATAACCCATATGAAATACTAATTCTGCTGTTTCAAGCTCTGTGACCTTGGAAAAATACTCAACATCGTATGCCTCCTTTGTAAAATGTGCTTAAAATACAAACTTTAAGAAAGCAAATAATACTGTCAGCATTATTTGGAGATAAATAGTCATAATTTACTCTTATTGCTGATATTCCTACCCTGAGCACACGGAATTCAGGGAGATAGACATTTGTATAACAATTCTGGGAGAGTGGAATGGTTCCATTATCACTGAGAGATGAAAGCTTCTCACTGGATTATTATCCTTCACTCATAAAAAAGCTAAAGACCAGAGCACTGTGTACACTGCATACTGATGGAACAACAGATAAGCAGCAACAGCTCTCAGTGTTGCATTTCCCAATCACATCTAAGAGATATTAACAGATTCTGCATGAGATAATGTCTCCAAAACCAAATTTTGGGAGGAAATGTTTCACTAGATGCCCCTCCTGGGTCAAGGGGTCATTAGCTTGTGGAAGATTCTGAGAATCACTGGTAAAGAAACCCACTTAACTCTATATGTAAAGAATATCATAGTATGGTGATGGAGGGATTTATTCTGAATAAAGAAGAGGAATCTAATACCAAGAACTCTACCAACATAAACTGCTTTTCAATATATTATAGCAGAATAACCACACCCACTGATTCTGCAAAATAATTTGAAAAGTACAAGCCCTAGTTAAAGATTCTACAAGATAGGACTACCAGTAAAAATTAAATATAATAAATATTGCATACTTAAATGGCAACATGTTATGATCAATAGCAAAATGATAAGATGCCTTCAGTTACAAAGGAACTGGAAATGGATGGTTGCTATCATCATTAACGTCTATATTTCATTGGAGGCTTTAACACAAGACAATAAGGATATAACATGAATATCTGATATAAGCAGACAGAAATATGATTTCATTTTACTAATAATATACTCTATCAGATACTCTGATAAAAAGTAAAAAGTACAGAATAATCTTGTAAAAGCAATTGAATGCAAGATGGAATGAAGACATCAAAAAATTGTCTTTCAGTTGATTGTAGTACTTAGAAGTAGAAATGGGAAATTTAGTTCACTTAACATACCAGCAAAATATAAGAACTGCTTAGGGATGTATTTAACAAGAAATGCACAGGCCTCATATTTAAAGAACTTTATGATATTATTAAAAGTATGAAAATAACATTTGAATAAAAAGGCATAGAACATGGATAGTTGAAGGAACAGACTAACAATTCTCTTGAAAATTAACATATCAATCGTATTCTATTCAAATTAGAAATCCTGCTTTTGTAATTAGATAAAAGCCTCTAAGTGAAGGAATTAATCAATGTCCAAGGAAAGTCAAAGAATTGAAAAAGAACACCAAGGGAAAGTCTAGCTCCTTAGATATTAACACATCCCAAAGTAAGTATGAGCAGATCAACGTGAGATTGCTATAAGAACAGATTGGTAAATAGAACAAATAATTCAGAAGTAGAATATGTGGTATATAGAAAATAATAAATATTCATTTCAATTCAGTAGAAAAGGATGAGGTATTTAAGAAATATTGTCAGCTTATTTTGTTCTTCATCTAGAAGAGAAACAAAGAACACATTTTCAAAAATCAATTTCAAATAGAGATTTAAAAGTGACAAATTAAACAATAAAATATTTGCTGGCAATATTTCAGAAACTGCCAGTGTAATCAAAAAGTTATGAAATAATGATGGAAATCCCTAGCTATATCAAATGATGGAAATTACTAGCTAAATAAGTATGTGGCTAAAGATACCACACACAAAGCCAACAGATGCCATATATTTCTGTGAAAATGACCCATAATACTCAGAAAAGTAGTACAATCTACTACTCTTCAGGGGAGAAAAATGATCAAACATTGATAGACCAAAACAAACAAACAAACAAATACTATGCAGATGTATGATTGTAAGTGAAAAGATGATATACTGCTAGTTAGGATAATACCAATCAAAATTTTAAAATGACACAGTGCTTTCTATGTCAGAAGATAAAAAATATTTTTCAACCATGAACCCAGGAGCAGATTTTAGTAGCAGATTTTTCCAGGAGAATGAAGTCTCCAGAGGGAGTGATGCTTTTGTTAGTTTTATTCACTGCTATATCCTTGGAATCTAAAACAGATTCCAGAAACAACAGTAGACACTTCTTCAACATTTGTGAAATGAGTGGACACCCCTAGCATTCCTCCTTACTTCCCACAGGTTGGCCACTCACGTTGTAATTCTAATTAATGTTCACGTTGTAATTCTAGTTAATGCCCATGACACTTGTAATGAGTATGAACTATTATTTCTGTTTTACAGATGTGGAATCTGGGGTACAGGGTGGCAGTTACCACGTGGCAGGACTGGGGACCAAACTGGGCATCTGGTACCAGATTTATACACTTGAGGACAAGGTTTTCTTCACCCCACAATGCTGGTTGGGGTACTGGAAAAGTGCACAACCTTTTTATGGACAGAAATCTGGCTGGAATTTATTCCTAAAATCACCCAAAGCAAGCACACACACAAATATGTATGTGATGGTCCCTTGTGAGGCCTGTAGGTGCTTTGGTGGTTGGTGTGGTGTGGTGACATGCCTGGGGAGGGGTGGACTTATTCCCCTCAGACTTATACAGTGTTGCAAACCAATGTTACCTCAGTGAAAAAAAAATAAAATTAAAAAGTGGGGAAGAAAGAGAAAAAGGAATTCTCTAGGAGTGGTGGCTCAGTTTGTGCTCACAGAGACAGTCACTGGCTATTGCTATGTAGTCTATGCATTGCAGCATGAAACTTGGTTGGCTTGAATAGTACACATAGAACATTTATGGTACAACCCAGGCTTTAACTATGGGGGCAGCCAGTCACCATTCTGTTCTTCGTGGGAGCTCAATGTGGACCTGTTACATACCCCAAAGATAGCAGAGTCAGGCCACATGATGATCAGAGACTAGCTACAAGAAGTTCAAATCTAAATCAAGTGTAAATATCTGCTGATGTGACCTCCATACTGACACTTCCAAGCAGCTGCCCAGACCCTTTGACTATACTATAGGATTGGAAATATCCCTTCCAAAGGAGGACAAGCATTTGACACCTTTTAAAATGACATACCATGATGGGAAACCACTTTCAAAAGAGGAAGAAACATACCACATGCATTGAAATGTTTTTTTAAAAAAGTAAGTATTTTTAACATTGAGTTAAAGAAAAAAATGTATAACCTCAAAATGTTTCTCCTAACTGGACAGACCAATAACCACAATCCGCTTACTAGCTGACAGGGAAGCAGAGAGTC
>PVHY01004104.1:0-98463 GCA_004024945.1 Uropsilus gracilis | reverse complement strand
TTCTTTTCTCTGTTCATCATATTATACTAGCACCAACATTCATGGACTTGCTAATTGCCCAGTCCATTCTCTTATAGAGCTATCATACTTGGGCCAAAGAAATCAGAGTGCAACAAGAGTAAAACCAAAAAAGTATTCATTGATCTTTATAGTTGACTTATCATTAAGAAACAGCTGTTATTAGAAATGATTAAACTGTGATTAAAAAGATTAATTTCTTTAGCACAGGAAGTCAAATCATTTTCAGGTTGGATGCTAGTTCATACCTAGAGGATGTGATAAATAGTCTCTATGTATGTTGTCTTTCTCCCAGAGCCAGGACTAATGTCAGGGCTCTTATTGTGAAGTTTGACGTAGTACATGCCTTTATGTGCCTCATAACTCACTTGGTTTGTTAATGTAATGGAAACAATACACTCACCACTTACCAGCTGATTCTGATATGTGGCCATTGAGATTCTTCATGACACTCAGTGAACTGTCCTTAATGGGAGGTTATAGAATGCCATGGGCAACAAAAGCTTTTTTAAGGTAAAACAGCAACATTTCTCCACTCCAGAATTCTAGTTTCCTATGCTTCTTTAATCTCTTTCATACTTATTACATTCTAATATTATTAAATATACTATCATTTATTTTACTTTTTTTGTCACTTCATGCTTTAATATGACTCAAGGACAACTTTTTTTGTCTTCCAAAATATCCAACTACATATAGCAATGGCTACAGTACATCAGTTACTTAACAGGTATATATTGAGTTGAATTGAATGGAACCTGAGACTCCCCTAAAGTCACCTATTCAGTGATAAAAAGTAGTGAAAGAGTGAAAGAGTATTGTAATTTACTATAGGTGGGTCACCATTACAAATAAAGTAATAGTTCTCTGAGACAAACTCTCAAGCAAAATGAATATAATCAATATTAAGACTAAAGGTGAAAAGTACTAATGAATTGTCAGTAAGTTAAAAGATCAATTATCCCCAGAGGAGACTCTACTTGCAGAAAGAAAGGACTTTCTCCCTTTCTCCCTTTCTCTACTGGCACTTAAGAGTTATTTTAGATGGAATAATAATAATAATTATAGGCTTAAGAAAATAAAAATTGTCTACTAGAAATCTTGGGCTTAGATATCTAGACTCAGAGCTATCTTTAGTAACTGATGATATTTGGATTGTTGCCTTCTTGGAGGGAACTGGATATGCTTGGAGTCTTGCAGAATAAAATTTTTAGAAATGTAGTTATAGGAGTATAGATACATGGAAGTAAAAGTATGATCATTTCATGAACATTGAGCATTGAACTTTCCTTTCACTAGCATGAACATTGAACTTTCCTTTCACCAGCAAATGAGAAGAAACAACACATGTATTATTAGTTCCATTTTCCACTATGGAATATGAGTGGCAGTAAAGGTGTATGCAAATATGTCGTGTTTAACCTTGGCTATTGAATCTGAAATGAAAGCTGTAAAGGCAATAAAATGATATTAAAGTTAACTGTAACTGTGTCCAAATTCATAAGCACACTACTATTTTATTATATAAGTATGCCTGGTCCAATTATAAGTGTTTTGTGAATATTAAGTACTTCACAAACTTCCAGCAGTCATTATCTCCTTTGCCAAACAATCTAGACTTAAGGTAGTATTGCATTCCCTGATAATCCTTCTGATTGGGCAGAATGAGTCAATGAACAGTTTGAGTCAGTGAGTTTTAAATGGAAGTTGTACGTATTACTTGTTGTCCTAGTAACTAATTGCTAGTATTATACCCACTGGCCCTTTCCTACCATTATGATAGCCCCTGATAATGTTCCAGTGACTCGTTTCATTTTGAACCTATATATAGGAGTGATCAGTATTCCATGAGGAGAAAATTAATCTTATTTATCTGTTTTAATTTTGACAAAAGCTCTATTTAGTGCATTTCATTTTTTTTTTCATAGTTAAGGTCCATGTCATTTCATTTTATAAAGTCAATGCAATTTAGAGGGTTCCAAAGCAAAATCTTTGTCCAAAGTGTAACTCTTCCTTCATGGAGCTATTAGAAGATCCATACAGAGAAAATAAATGAACCTAAATATGTGATTATATTTTCCATATAAAATAACTTTCTATATAAAACAAGCTTTTTATGAGAAAAAGACATATAGAAGTTTACTAATATGTTGTCTCCTGCATACATGGAATAGACACAATATAACTGAATAATCAGGATGCTTGGGTTTAAATGTCATCTTAAACAATTTAGATAAAACAGGAGAGTTTGGGAAAGTTAGTTAGGGTGTTTACTAGGGAAAACAAGGGTACATTTACCTTCTTCATGAAAATAAGATAAGGGAGTTAGGTATTCCTGAAGTAGACCCTTACAAGAAGTATAAATAGAAACACAAAAGCAACCTCCTCCTAACTTTCAGAAATCCTCCCTGAAATTTTTCTTTTGCCAAAAAACAAAAAGAACATATAGTTGCATGACAGATTTTGGTTACCTGGTGGTCCCATGTTTTCAATTTCTCAAGATGTTGCATAGAATTTGAATTGTTTATTATTTTATCAAACAGTTGTAGCCAGTGTCTTGAGATCTTCTTGAAGATGATTCCAAAACGAAGCCTCTATTAAGCAAGCAATTTCTATAGAAATAAAAGAAAACTAGGTTAAAGTTTGAAGCAAACCACCAAACCTCAAGTTCAGTGACAATAACTCTTTATTTTAAAGCTCCAGGAGATGGAGATGATGTTTATTACCAGAGTGTTAAGGATGTGTCAATGAGACAGGGAGAGGAGCGGTATCCTGACCATAGAAACTGGCACTGTTTTCCCTGCGTGTAGCCAACATCTCATACACTCTGGGTTATAACTCCCAGCATGCTATGAACTGGACTTCTGGAATGAGAAGGTGGGGAGCAGATGGGAAGGAGAAAAGATCATGGTGGACATACACTGCTGTGGAAGAGAAAGGAAGGGGATACACATGGGTCTCACATGTTCCTTTGTCTTGGTGATATTAATGCTTTTGCCAGGCAGACTCTTCAAAACAATGACAGACTCTATCTTGACTGATGGACTCAGCAAGTATGGTGTCTATTGACCCATCTCTGGGAAACCCCTTGCTTCTGATTGGTTCCCTGCCAGAAGTTGCCTTGAACTTGTTCTCTTGATGACTTTGCATGTCTGGGCCCTACCTGATAGACTGGGTATTAATTAGGAGATGGATAATTATGGAGTTTGATCTGGAGTCTGTTATTTGAAATCCTTTTCTGTCTTCTTCTCTGTATACCCTTTGAACTTCTCACCAATCAAAAATCTTCAAGCATACCACCAATCTGCTTTCTATGACTGTATTCACACAGGTGATAGAAATTCAAAATTGGTCCCTTAAACAGGTTGGGTCCCTTAATACCCCTCAATTTTGCCTGGTATCTATATTTGGTTCCCTGAACAGGAATGAGCTTCCTGGCAACAAGAACAAAGTTTTCCTTAGTAATAATACAGTACCTAACAGTGTTAGGTACTGTTACTCCCACTTGTAGAGTGAATGGACTAAAAATAGATGAAGTAATTTAATGAAAATTCAAGTAATAGGAAGCAGCAGACTTGGGATTTTAACCCAACCAGAGGAACACAAGAAATGCAATCCCATCCCATTTTATATCTAGAATATAATATTTCAAAGAGCACAGTGACTTATAGAAGTTTCTAAATGAACTTATATTTGTTAAGTGGGTTACGGAGTGTATATACTCTTAACTGACGGACTATACTGCTTCTATAACTTGTCATTTATAAAGATGTTTGTTATTTTCTGACTGTTCTGCTGAGTTTTGCTGAGTTTGATTTGTGTTTGAAGAGGCCGTGCAAAAGTTAGGCCTGAGAAGAAAGTGAACTTTGCTGGTTTGGCACTATGGAGTTTTTGCTACCTGAAGGTGACAAGGAGAAGACAGCCTGGGAGACAAGGAGGAGCAGTCAAAGAAACATGTCTTTAAGCATCTGGAGATGGACTCTGTCTGGATATTGGTGAGATGATCAGGACTGAGAGACTGAAGATTTTGGGGTAATCTGGGAAAAACTTTGGACAATACTGAGAAAGGTTTTGGACAATGTTAAAGTATTCTGAGTCTTACATTTTTTTTTTTTTTTAGTTATTAGGATAATTAGAAATCACTTTGTTAAAAATAAATTAGTCTGCACTGATAGTCTTGCATTGGTTTGGTATTTTGGTTGAGAAGGCTGGGGATGGTGGTAAAAACCCACAAGTAAAAAGTTTAAACTGTGTTTTAAAGTTTTTCTTTTTAGGTCTGAAAGAGGGAAAGAAAGCAGAGAGAAAGAAAGCTGATGTTTGCAGCTACCAGGTGATCAGTGAAAATGCAAAGAAACTGCTTGTAGCCTGCTTCTGAGAGAGAAGCAGGCCTGTAAGCCTTTTTTTGGTTGCCCACTTCTTTAGACCCTGTTTCGCAGTGACTTCTGGTTTCTATATAAGTAGAGAATATTGGGTTGTTGTTTCTAAATAAGATTTGCCAGAAGGTCAGTGCATTCTTTCCCAGGAAAATATATTTGCATGTTTATACTAATAAAAAATGAATTTACATATGCAAATCGTATGCCCCTTTGTATTGTAGATCTTGCTGCATGACCTTATTGTCTTAATCTACTTAAAGTGAGGTCTGTCCCTTTGTTTGAGATCTAACAAGATTACTAAACAAGGACCTTTAGTTAGCAAGTTCTGCTGGCAGTAAAACCCAGGGATGCTACGAATAAATTTTTGTCATTAACATTGCTTAGTCATTTTAGAAATCTTTGTCAGAACCTTTCTTCAGTGAAGGAGTGAAATAATCTGGAATTTGCCTGTGAGGTAAAGCAATCGGCTAGATCTACCTTTGTTTGGCCCAGAATAAACAAGCCTAATAGTTTAGATGCCCAGAACCACCCAGAACTTGAAGACAGTCGCCAAGCATATTGTCTGGCAGAGTTTGAGAAATGTCATAGGTTCAGAACCTCTCTCACTTGTTCTGAGTCACCAATGCAAACAAGAGGGACTTACTTATTCCAACCAACAGGGAGAAAGTCCAGTTTTTGACAGGAGGTACCAGATGAAACTACAGCTACAGGAGCTAGCAAGATGGGGCTGCTGCTGAGGTCAGGGACTTAACATACATTATTATCCCACTCTTTCCCTTCCTGGTAGCCCCCTTGCTCTGGATGTCCGGCCAAGACCCTGCACCCAGCTCAGTCTCCTCCCACATGAACAGTTCCAGAAGTCAGTGGGCAGAAAGTTTGGTTACCCTGAGAGCCCTGTGCGCAAGGCTCACTGCAACCCCCCCTGAGAACAGACAGAGACCTGAAACCAGACATGGAATTATTAAATTTGGTCTGGGGGTTACTTTTACCAGAATATGTTAAGTGGATAAGGCCTGCCCCAGAAAGTAGAGTCCCTTCAAATTTAGAGACCGTCAAATAATTTAGTGACTACTTAGAACCCTATAGAAAGCATCCGAAGTGTGAAAAATTAAGATGATTTTAATAATTGCATACACTATTTCTTCAGTAGTGATTCTGGAGGAACAGATTCTGGGGGAACAGGCATTTTATTGCTTGTTTTGGAGATTTTACTGTGTCATTAATCTCTTTAACTTTCTAAATGCTTGCATGTGATTATTATATGGACAGGATGTAACAATGAAACGAATAATCAATTGCAAACTAAGGTTATCTTTGACGTCTGTCAGTTGCACATTTTCTACAACTCTGAATGAGGAAAGACTATAACTTATAATTATGTTATTTATTTACCTGAAAAACAGAAAGAGCTAAACATATGGTTCAAAATCACAATTAGATGATTCCTTGCAGTGAGCTCAGTAATCCATGATAATTTGATAAAACTGACATTTGGCTAAATCTGTGACAAGGAAAAAAACCTAATTTTCTTCAGAAAATAAGTGAATAATCCTCTAGAATCCTAAAACTGGGGGTGGGGGGTGGGGAGGATAGGATGCACAGACTAAAATTTAAGACTTTCAGGCTGAATATAAGTTCGTAAGTTTTATAACATTCCCCTTCCTCTAGACTTGCAGCCAGCCCGTAATCTACAGTAGCCACATCAAACCTTTTCTTCGAGTCCTCTGCTTGTTTATTTTTCTTGAAAACTCCCCAGTGACTACACACATTTTTTCTTAGCAGGTGATTTTTCAATGAAACGTCATTTTGGCTTTGTGAGTATCCTTAGTGGCATGTACCAAATGACTCATTTCATTTGTGACCAGAGCCAAATTCAAATTTAATTTTCCAGAGGGGACAAGTTAATGTATAACCTATTGTGCCACCTGGCATCCTAAATTACATTTCCTGAAATCTGAAAACAGAACCAGGTATATTGTTTTGTAAAGGCATTTGCAACTGTCAACTATGAGTTCAATTACTTTTATAGCTATATAATTAATCTATTTCTTATCATTAATAAATAGTAAATAACTAGGATTTTTAATTTCAAAAATTGGGTTACTTAGTTCTATGAAACTGCAATAGCTTACATTCTATTAAATAAATATTAAATTAAAGAAATATTAAAACTAAAATATTAAAATATAGAAATATTCAAAGAAATATTAAAAATATAAAAATATATAATAAAATATTAAAGAAATATTAAAATATAAAAATACCTAATTTTCTTTATAAATCATATATTGGATGTTGTGCCTCATGAATATTATCATAGAGTGAAACATTCATTTAAAAGTCAAACCCAAATCAATTTAATCTTAAAACTATGTTCCTTCCACGTACAATGATAGAATTTGGGATATTTTTTAATTTTTGTGAAAATTGTGAATGTGATAAATTTTAAAAGAGGAAGAATTTTTTTCAGACCACTTCAGAATATCATCTAGTCTTAAGTATTAGGCATTTTTTATTCCCTTAAGTATAACATCATATATCTAAATTTAAAAGAAGTTTTAATGTTTCTGTATATACAGATTTCTGAATTAAGTCCAGAATAGTCTGATATTTCACCAAACACAATAATATTTGTAACATAGTGTGTTTCCTGTAACTCACCAATTCACATGCTAGCAGCAACTTGTATGTATTTCCAAATATTCAAGGTTATTCTATCTATATTTTTTAACCCAAATGTGCCATTTTAAATAGTAATAATTATATCACTTCATTTTTGTAAAATAATGTGTATCTATTAATGACATAATTTCTTCTCATGTCAGAAAGTTTCTCTTTTTCATTAACTTTGATCAACTTAGTCTATAGATCCTGAGTCAAGCAAGGATTCAAATTTCAGGTCTACCACCTCTTTGCTCAGTGAAATTGGAAAATAGTGTATGCCCCCTGGGCTGTGTCTGTGCTCTAGAGATTATACTGTTACTGACCCCATTTGGATGATGATGAGAAATAGGCAATAAGTAAAATCCTTTAAATAATACCTGCACATAATACCAAAACAATCAAGTAATATTATTTAAATTTTCATATTTATGGTGCCAGCTCAGTAGTGCTCATCTATCTATAATACGCAAACTTACCAGTACTCTGTTTCTTTTCTCCTTTCCTTCACTTTCATCTCATTTTTAATTACTAGTGATAAATAATAAGCAAAATAAATAGAGAAACTCCATGCTGTTTCTATTTGAGCATTGACTGTTTTAGGGTATTTGTTTTCTGTCTTTTTCTAGGCATACATGTGTTACACATATGTGCAATGTTATACACACAATATGCAATATGTTGCATATACATTCTAAGTTTTGTCTTATTCACATGATTATAACATGAGCATATTTTATGGTGAAATAGAAATTTGATGGTTTGAATTATAAATATAAATTGGGTATTTAACAATCTATGATATGTATATCATATAGTTTACTGTCAAATTTTGTTTCTTGTTATAGCTAATGCTGTGATTTGGTACTTCCCAATGGGTATAGCATGGAAGAAAACACACAGAATCCCTGACCTTTGTGTAGCTGTGTTCTAACTAGGGAAGGAGCAATAAACAGATAATTTCTACATACATTTAAAGGAATAGCCTTAAAGAGCACTGAAAAAAGATACAGCTATAAAAGCTGGTAGGGACATTCTCTTTTAGACTACATAAATTTGGAAACCCTCTTTCAGGGTTACATGAAACCTGATACCTGAATGAAAAGATGATTAAACCATAACAATTTTAGTGTATAAACTTATTGTGAATTTTTTTGAATATTTATAGTAGCTACATGTAAATAACAAATTAAAAATGCTAGATCCATGCAATATCCTACAATCCCTCTCTAGAAGGAACTTAAGATATAAAACACCAATAATAACATACGTTATAGCAAAATGAGAGTGTTTGACTTGCTGTTTGACCAATGAGAGGTTCAAAAGCTCAGAGTTAATTGATTATTCTGACCTTTTTTCTTATCTGGCAAGTTAGATCACAGAAATCTAAATACCAACTTTGGCTTTATATTTTTCAGCAACATTTTTACTACTGTAAAAGAAACTATGATCAACTTCCATGGATTCAAACAGGCTCATCTCTTTGGTTCACATTATTTGCAACAGCATTCCAACATATTTATTTACTTAAAATACAGTCCGAAATCTCTTGTGTGTTCCCAGTGGACAAAAAATTGTTTCATTCTGTAATAGTCTAATATCAGGGTGAAGCGTTGCTGACAGTTGAAGTGCATTATGGAAGTTGGTCGCCTTAGCTTATAAGTTTACATAATCACTTAGAGTGAGCTTTCCTAAAGAAATTCCCATCTTTGGTGCTAGAATCCTTTGAGATAAATGCAGTGGGATAAGTGTCAGAAAATGCATTCCCATGAAGTGAAAAAAAAATCTTTTATTTTAACCCAGAAATGTCTACAAATATCACCTTCATTGAAATTTCACTCATGCATATTTTCAGCCTCTGTAAGGAGAACACTGAATGACAATTAGGTAGCGTTTTTAATTGAGGACAAGATTATACTTTACTTATCTGAGTCTCACAAAGTGCAGCTGATAATTTTGTTCTGTAAGTTACAGTAAAAACATGACACGCTGACCTCAAAGCATTTGAGTGTTGTTTAATTTTGTTTGACTAAAGGGGAAAAATGATGTGGATTTGGTTAGTTGCCTTGATGAGAAAAATTTGTATATCTATATGCCTGTTCTTTGTATATTTACATATTTGCACTGCAACAGGCTTTTGTTCCTTTAATTTTCATCTTTTGTAATATAGCATTTTTGCCTTCTATTTTACATGGATGGGAACATACAGATCTTTTAAAAGTCTAAACAGAAGTCTAGGTACATGTACAGTTGGAGACATATCAGTTTGAATAATGAAAAATGGTGAATAAGAAAGAATAAAAACAAAGTTATACAGACAGACCTAGAAACTATAGAAGATAATTTTATGAAGAATGGGGAGAGAATCATCAGAAGTATCACAAGAAGAAGAAGGCAGGAAGAGAAGCCAAAAAATAGAAATATTGCCAGGCGTCAGTTTTTTTAGAATATATTAGAAAATGCATGTAGGGGAGGCAATACAAGATCGAGGGATAGAAGCAAAAGAAAGTGAAATTACAAAAAAAGAATCTTTTGACTGAAAGTCACACAAGCCCACTACAACTAGGCTGCAATTAATCAAAAAAATATATGACTCATAGGATATACAAATATCTCAGAGAACACAAAGCACAGAAGTTCATCTAAGCCTTTCTAACAGTAACATCAGGAGCTGGAAAACTGGCACTGCCAAAGAGGAATTTTTTAGTACTCTAGTATGGACCTTTAAAAAAAAAAAAAACTTCTATTATGTATTAGGTATTAGTATTTCTAAACATCTAGTATGGAAGTTTCTCAGAATATTAAAAGTAAACCTGCCAAATTCCTATGTATACAATTCCTATGTATACAAAGAATACAAAATCAATAATTCAAAAGGTTTCTAATTTCATAGGTTTCCTGGTTACAACCCCAACTTTTTAAAGGAATGGTAGCATTTGAATTTGGCATCCACTCCTGGTACATTGGGTTTATGAATTTTCAACGGGGAATGATGATTCAATTGAGCTTTGTCTTCTACCTGTGAATCCTGGGACAATTCTCATGGAAGGAAACCATACAATAATAGAATAGTTTGAAGACATCACTTCTTAAGAGTAAAGGAGATCAATTAAAAGAATAATACCTAAAGGTCAGTGAAGTAGAAGTGGTTGAAACAATTTTTAAAAGAATTAGGAGAAAAAATATGTGTTAAAGAGGAATCTATTTAATTACAATTGTGTCTGTATTTAATAAACCTCTGTAATACCACACAAACAGTTCCCAGCTTGAGATATTTTAGGGACAAAATTATTTGCTCATAAATTCACATAATTTGATTCTTTTCTACTTATCTCTCTCCATGATAAGAATTAACTCCTTGTAAGCGATGTTTCTTGATGTTTGAACAATTAACATGGAACTTACCTTTAATGGATTTTTTAGATGTGCATATGGTACTGTTAACTATAGTGAAATATTACATGGCAGGTCTCTAGTAGCTATTCCTGAAGTTATGGACCTCTATATTAGTAATCCCGCAATTTTTTCTCCATTCAGTAGTTGGCAACCACCATTCTATGCTTCTGTAAATTTGACTGTTTTAGACCTCTTCTATAAGTGGAATCTTCTATTATTGATCTTCCTCTGCCTTATTTCACTAAGCATATCTTCAAGCTTCATCAATGCTGTCATACATTGCAAGCTTTCCCTATATTGCATGCCTTTTAAAGCTAAAGATATCACAATATATGTATATACCACATTTTCCTTAGTCATCTTTTGGTAAATATTTGGGTAGTTTCCACTTACTGGCTATTTTAAATAAAGCTACAGTGAACACGTAAGTGCTGACACCTATTCAGAAGTGAGATTGTTAAACCATTTGATTGTTCTATTTTTAATTTTTTAGGAACTAGCAAGCAATTTTCCATAGAAGTTGTACTATTTTGAATTCCCATTAAAAGTGTGGGAGAGTTCTAATTTTTGCACATAATCACCAACATTTATTGTGATTTTTCTATAGTATTTTTCCCAATGATTGTAAGGTTTTATTCACATATCCCCTATATTTAGTGATACTGAGCTTCTTTTTACTTATATTATGGCAATTTGTATGACTTCTTTAAAAAATTATGTAGTAAGCTCTTAGCCTAGATTTTAAATTAAGTGATTGAGTTGAACAGATTTCTTGAATATTGTATAAATTATGAGATTCATGGTTGGAAAAGGTTTTCTGACATTATATAGGTTGCTGTTTTATTTTGTTGACTTTTTTCGCTCTGTCTATAGAAGACATTTAGTTTGATTTAGTCCCCCTGTCTATTATTACTTTTATTGCCTGTAACTTTGGTCTGATATGAAAGAAATTGCTAAGACCAATGATAGTGATTATTTTTAATTTCTAGTCAGATTATTTATCTCTATTAGAATTGATTTCTGGATTTTTATCCTTTTCCCTTTAATCATGTTTCTTCATTTTTTTTTTCATTTTATTTGACTCTTTGTGTTACTATCTTCTTAGAAAAGAGTACCACTACATCTTAGAAAAACATACAACCTCTGTCAGTCTTTACAGATTGGCCTCATACAAAAGATCATATTCACAAGACAAGCCAACAAATGCATCTATAGGCCTTTCAAACAGTTATCCTAGTTCAAACCCCAATTATTTTCTTCCTTAGCAGACCCTAGACAGGAATGACAGAATTCAAAACCTTGGGTAACAATTGAAGAAGCTGGAATATTTAAATTGTGATCCAACTCCTTCCCTCCCAAGGAAGAAGCTGGAAACTAGATTGTGTGTGTGTGTGTGTGTGTGTGTGTGTGTGTGTATGCATGTCTGTTTGTCTGTCTGTCTGTTTACTCTGTGCTGTAGGGAATGGGGATAAAGATTACTGTCAGTTTTAGCATCTAGATTATACTAGGTCCTGTCATTGATCATACAGATAAGAGAGTAGGCAGTCTTAGGGCAACTATTGAAAAAGTTAGGACTTTTGATACATAGTCTGATTCTTTTTGTTTCTAGAAAAAAGTTAGAAGCTAGAGTTTTTTACCAGTTTATTTGGTTTTGAACCATCAAACCAATGGTGGTAAGTTTTTATATAGCAGTTCAATCCATTATCTTTGTTCTTTGTATCTCCAGGGGCCTAAAACTTGCCAGATCCTGTCAATACTCCAGGCCAATAAAATACTGGCATTTTGTGTGTTCAATTCAAATGATAGAAGCAGTTGTTGATTTTTATTTTTCCCTTTTACTAGTTCTATGTTGAGAATGGGGAGGAGTCATGCATACTAACAGACTAGTTCACATATTTGCCTTTATTCTTGTAACTCCAGGAGTCTAACATGTGTTGGTCCTGTCAGCACTGAGAGTAAGTCTGTTTAGCAGCAACCAAAATAGGTTGGGCTGTTGGATACATGGTCTGATTCTTTTGCAGCACTAACTGGGAGTCGAGTTTTTTTCCTGATTATATGACACTAAGGCAGTGCCATGGTGATGGTAGTAGTGACAACAAGAGAATGTCTCCAATTTTCCAATCAGTTTTGGTATAGCTGGCTTTACACTATCTCAGATAGCAGGAGCCTCTTAGTTTCCAGATTCCTCACAAAGGGAATTGTTCAGTGTCCTGATGTTGAAGTGGTGTGTCCATAGAAGGAAGGAAAATAAGTGTCCAGGACTTCTATTCTGCCATCTTACTGACATCATTCCAGTCTTGTTATTATGCATGTATGACAGGAATGCAGGCACTTGATCATTACTTACAGATTGACGCTAGTAAATTGTATACTATTCACACGTCTGTGCTATCAGTTCACTTGTTGATTCATGCATTATTTTTTTAAAAAATATGATTCAGATGTGAGGGCTATCTGGCTGCGACATCTGTCACTCCATTGATCACCAATCTTGATTCAGCTGATCAGGCTGATGGATGGCAAACTTGACACACCCAGTGCACAAAATATTCTAGGAAAGCTTTCTAGAGGAAGTCAAAGTGTGTTTTTCTTCCCTGGCTGTATCCTGAACAAATTGAGAGGCAAGATACAAATTCATAAGTAAAAACCCAAAGTTCACCTTTGTATAGCATGGGGATTAGGGATGCTGACACCCTGTCCCCCTGTGTGGGGATTTGAGCAATCCACTTTCATAGTTGGTTGAACATAACAATGCAGACACTGTGGATAGAAAAAAAAAATCCACCTATGTAGACCTGTACAGTTCAAAACTGTGGTGTTGAGTCAACTCTACCTATTGCATTTGCTGATCAAAGTTAAGAGGTAGGATATACTGGGACAATAAAGATGACTTTGTTCACTAGACCTACTCAAATGGGCCGTTTGTATCTTGGTAAGGCAACCTTACAAATGAACCTGCCACCAGAGGAATATGAAGCATTCTCAGAAGGATGAAAACAGAAATTAGTTTATCTCTACAATGCTCCCAATTAGTGTACACAACTCTAAAGTATAAGGGAGGTGTTTATTAATATTGCAAACAAAATACTAATGAATTACAAGGAAAAATTGAGAATCAGAAATTTTACTAAATTTTATCTAGCATAAAATTTTAATTTCACTCATTAATAATGTCATGTATTTCTGTTTGTAAATAGTACACCATTATAGCTTTTATTTATTTCATAATGCCAACAGTTACATCTTTGTATATAAATTCTGCATTAAGTTAGTGGAAGCTATCCAATGACAATCTATTAGATTTCCCCACTTTAATTAGCATAATGAACTTTAAATAGACTTTTAATAAACATGGTGATCAAGAATATTGTGAAATCAAAATCACTGTCAATGACAGTTTTGACTTTGTCTAGTAGCAGATCTCAGTCATGGTTTAGAGTCCACTGAGAAATAACTCAAAACACATTATTAATTCATTTCTCTACTGTTAACAAGAAAAAGGGACAAAGCAAATATAGACTAGGTCACAGCTAAATTGATTTAAAAAAACAAGCTATTCACTTGGCTAAATTTTTCATTTCATTCATTGCAATTCTCCAACTTTATCATTTTTCTTAATAAAATATATATGAGGTAGAATTAGATTTAGAATTAAGAGTATATTCAACCATTATTGCTGTTTAAGAATCTCGTTTCTTAGATTCATGTGTCTACAATACCCACAAAAACAAATCTTGAATTTAAATTAACCTGATTTCAAAATGGCATTTCCTCTAGGAGACAGGTTCCTAAGACCTCATGTACAGTGAATGACTATTTCTCCTTACCCTGTTGAACATACATCTAGACTCGTTGAATTAGTAAAAGCAAAAAAACTCAATAATTTATCCTGATTTGTGTCTTAGCAAAAGCTGCTGAACCGTATGCAGAAATTCTCCTAGGAAATATTTTAAGGAAATTTCTGCAGGTGGTTGAGAGTTATCCTTTATGCAGCTGTAGTAATGGAATGAAAATTGCTTACTCTCAGAACACCGACTATATCATCCCTACATTATCTGTGCACTACTTAAATAGTTTACATTGCTGTAGGAATTGAAAGGCTCACAGTTATGTTTGCATCCTGCTACCATCATTGCCTATAAAAACTGGGTATTCGTTGCAAGCAAAGCAAATTATTCCATATTTTTTGTTTTAAATTTTCATTACATTTTTATTGTGCATGTAACATATTGTGACTAAAGGACATAAAATATGCATATGAAATAGGAATTTAGGAAAATATTTCTTGTGGAATAACAATTAAAAACTACTTAATATTTTAATTAAAAGCTACTTAGATACATTTGAGTATGTATGACCTTGTTCCATTTTCCCTTAGCATGCATTTTCCCATAGCATTTGCCAGTATTCTAAGAATATTCTATATGTATTTATCTTATATTTCCTAATTGAATGCAAATATAAAATTTAGATGAAATGGGAGAAAAATATAAGTTGATGTTACCATAATTCTTTGCTCTCAGACATAACTTCTGGAAATATTTTAGAATATAGTTGTATACTTAATTTTCACAATTTATATCCTAATACTTTAAAAATATTAAGTTATTTCATGTTGCCTAATGTAGAGCGATATATCAGTACCAGGATGAGAAAAACCATTGTCTTCTGTAGAGTCAGGTTGCCTGTTTTCTGATAAGGGGCTGTCAAACACTGTGGAACACAGGACAAATTGCTTTCCTCTGTTGAACTTCATCTCTTGTATTGGGAAATAATGCTGCTGCTTAACTCATATTACTGCTATGAAACAGCTAGTACATAATATTTTTATGTAGCATAAAATAACATAGTTGCATTTGATACTATTACTGTATACTTTAGCAACCAGAGACTGTTTAACCTTGTCTCTTTTGATGAACTTAATAATGTTTTTACTAAATGAATATCTTTAATGAAAATCTTTATACATGTATCATTGCATTTTTTCCCCTTAAATTCATTCCATAAGATTGGAAGTAAAATCAAAAAGATTATACACTTGCAAGAATTTGAGAAAATACAGATCTTTTTTTCTATTTAAAAACATTTAAATTGTGTATAAACTATGAACAAAGCATAAATGTTGTCAGAAGTCTACTAATATGATATTAACTATTGACATTTTTAATTATCTTTCTCCTAGCTAAAGTTTTATTTGTTTTGTTTATTTTCTTAAAAGATAAGCTCTTAGCTGTACTGATTTCCTCTATTGGCTTTTTAGTATTTGTTTTATTTATTTTCATTCTGGTTTTCTATTTTCTTTCATTCACTAAATACAGAATAGGTTTGTTCCTTTATTTTCTATTTTTTTAGCTAGGCTGTTTATTTGAGATATTTATTATTTCTTAATGCTAATTGATTTTATGAATTTCTATTTATAGATTATTCTTGTTACATATTGTAAGTTTATAAGCACGCATATATGACGTTATGTATTACCATTTTTAATTCTCTCAAATTTTATCTACTCAATTCTTTGAACACTGTTTCAGGAAAGTGTTGCTTAATTCACAGGTATTTGTGAATTTTCCAGTTTTTCTTCTTACAATTGATTTCTGGTCATAAGGTGTGGCTGGTAAATATGTTAAATTTTATTGTAATCATCTATCCATTAGAAATATCACTTAACCTCTTAATTTTAATTCCAGATAATTTTAGAAAATTTCAGGCCATATTGTGATATTTTTCATAGTTGTCTCAAAAAATTATCAAACAGCTTTTAAAAAGGCATAATGTTATAGTTCAGAATTGTATTACTGAATTATGACTTTGTTTTTGTTGATAATGTCCTAATAACTTCAGTGACATTTAAGTGTCTAAATTTTAGATCCTTGTAGCATCATCTTCCTGAATAGAGGAATGTTGTTTATCATCTACAAGTGAATTCCTCATCTTACAAATAGAGAGAAAAAAATGTTGATTTTATGAGGCATAATTTTGTGTAGTGATTTATACAATTTTAATGAAAATAATCTAAATGGCTTTGGATAAAACTTTTTAGAAATAAAGCATTCTATGTAAGAAAAACATTTCAATGGCAGTTAGAATTTTATTTCTCTCCACATAACATTCTTTTAATATTTCACTGAAATATCTAGAGTACTATATGCCTTTAAAAATCTAGAAATGTTATTTATATTTAACAGAAACTTTTCCTTTATTGCTATTCAAAATTCACACTGAATGTTATTTTTCCCTTTCCTAAGTTAACTTTCACCTTCAGTACCTGTACTGCCATGTTGCATTGACTTAATCATTATCTGTTCTTTCTTTGTTGATGGAAACATGTTATCAAGGGGGTTTTAATTGTCAATTAATATCTATTTCTTAAACTGGCATCTTTTCAATTTTAAGTGGATAGTTTATCAAATTCAAGTAAAACATCTATTAAAGGACCATGATTTTATTATTCTATTATCCATCATAAATAATTTAAGATTAGCAGTATCTTCTAGTTTGAACTGTATTAGTACTTTATTTTATATATTGATATCTCATTAGGTATTAAATGTGGATGTTATCGTTACTTAATGATATGCAATAAGTCATAATTTTATTGCTGCTTCTAGGTGATGAAATAATGGAGTTCTCTCTATTTGGGAGATTAAATACATAGTGCCCAGTTTCAGATATGATAAACTTGCAGAATTGTATATTCTATGAATGAGGAACAAATGGTAAATTATTAATAAAATTTATATCACTTTTCAACTCAGAAACATTGGGGGATCATTTATGTAATGATATCTACAGTGAGGAAATAAAATAGTCCTGTCAATGTTTTTAGCAATATTCTGAAAGATAAAAACACAAGCCAAACATAACTTGTTAAAGGGCATGCCTAAAGTTATTAGAGTAGAAAGCACTTTCTTAATCATTGTAATTCAAAAAAGTTCCCACAGTCTATTGTAATCAAAACAAGTTGCCTCTTTCAGTTTTACATTTTCAAGCAATGATATCTCTTCACTGCAGTCATTACGACACTTAATGAAGTACTATAGAAAACACAGTATTGGTATGTTCTAATGATGAACTTTTTGCTCATAGAAATTGGTACATGTATGCTGCTCTGTTTTTTCCTGAGTCTTACCAAATGCAAACTAACCCATATTCATAATCATTTTTATTGATTTTATATATAGTTTCACATCATTGTATACCCTAAAGTTCTCCCACCACCATATCATCCATGTACCATCATCATGATCACTTTTGCTCTTCCCTCCCTCCCATTCCTTGTTGTACGTTCTAGTTCTGTTATTCATCATATTTATCATCTTATAAAGCTGAAATCTGTTAACCCAAAAGAATTGCAGTTGAGTTACAAATAACTTTAAAGTAGCTCATATTGAATGTTCTAAACTCTGACTTAGATTTAAGAGCTACTTAGCTGTAGTCAGAGTTTGTGTGGGTGCTGAATGTTATTTTGAAATTAAACAAAAATATGAGAGGATGTAGAATGATAAAGAATGTAAATGTAAAGAATGTAATGCTGTGAGAGTGGCATTGCTGTGTCATGTGGTAAATTCATATTTTGCTTACTAAGGAACTACCAAGTTGTTTTTCACACAGCAACACCATTTGACATTCCCATATAAATGTGTGAAGGTTAAAATTTCCTCACATCCTTTCCCAAGATGTTTTCATTTTTTAAAATAATACCATTCTAGTGTGCAAGAAATAATACACTTTGTGGTTTTGATTTTAATTTCCCTAATGACTAGTGATTTTTCTTGTGCTTTTAAGAAATTTATACATATTTTTGGAAAAATGTCCATTGAAAGTTATTTCACCCTTATTTTAATTGGGTTGTTTGTCTTTCATGAGTTATAAATGTTATTTAACTATTATGAATACTAGACTCTGATTATGTGTGTGTGTGTTATTGGAAAATATTTTCCACCAATCTTAGTTTCTTTTATTCTCTTGAGAGTTTCCCTAAAACTAAAAAGCTTTAAATTTTGATAAGTCAAATTTATCCCTTTATTGCTTGTTCTTTTGGGCTCATATCTAAGAAACTATTGCTAAAGCCAGTATTGTAGAGATACACTACTTTCTTTAAAGAGTTTTAGTTTTGGTTCTTAAGTCTTAACCATTTTTAAATTAATTTTTAAATGTGGTTGAGGCAGGATCCAAATTCATTCTTTTATGTTATGACTATACTCTTTTTTCTCCCACTGAATATTTTGATACCCTTGTCAAAAAATAAATAGCCATGTATGTTTTATTTCTGTACTCTCAAATATCTATATCTATAGATATATTTATATATTACTGGTTTATATTTATATATTACTGGTAATTTATATATTACTGGTTTAGATGTTTATCCTTGTCCAGTGTCACAATGTCTTAATTACTGTAGCTTTGTAGTTACTTTGTAATTAAGAAGTGCATCTTTTCTGTCATTGTTTTACTCTTTCAATTTTGTATTGGTTATTCAAAATCCTTCTAATACCCCGTTAATTTTAGGATTAGCTTACATTTCTGGAAAATGACAGTAACACCCAAAGATATCAATAGCATAACTGAATGTCTATCAAAAGTTCAGTGGTCATTTTCAAAATTTCTACTATAAATACAGGTATTTAAAAGTAAATATAAACATGACAGAGAGAAGTCTGTAAATCAAAGCATAAAAATTGAAATATAAATTGATAAATAACTGATGAAATCCTTAGCAGAAAGTTATGTAAGTATATAGACAATTTGATCAAAGAAAATCAGAGTAAAGAGGTCTGAAGCCAAACGGAGCTTTAGTATCTGCGAAATGATAATAAATAGTTTTCCGCATATATAAAAGTAGAATCCAAGAAAAAAGGGAATATATTTAGAATGAGTGGCAAAATTATTTTAGAAACCTATGGTTAGAGTATTTCCTTCTTTGATCAAAACTCTAAATCCACTGATTAAAGCTCCATGACCTCAAGAAAGACAAACATGAGGGAAATTTCACCCAATCAAATCATATTGAAATAGGTGGAAAAAAATAAATAAAAATTCTAAAAGCTGTCACAGAAAATGAGCATATTTTATTCAGGTCAGCAAAAAAGGAAGTATCACTCACTTCTCATCAAACTCAGGGCAAGCTAGAAGATGATGAAATAAATTTTCTAAATTCCTGGGGGAAAAACATATTAATATCCTATGATTTTGTTATCTTATAATTTTTTGTTCATTGGAAATACCCTTCAAAATTTGAACTGAGGCTCAAATAATTTCCAAACAGTGTACTTTTATACCACACAAATAGATATTTTTTCAGAATGAAGAAAAATCAAGATAGAAAAATAAAAATGCGAGCAACAATGAAAAAGTACTACAAATATATGTGAATAAAGATAAATGGGTCTTATATAAAATTAATGATATAAGATATAATGTAGATTTAAAATATTTTCATAAAGAAATAATCAGAAATATGGTACTGGAGAGAAATGCAGCTAAGTATTTAGCTAAGTCCTATTTTGTAGCATTATTAATAAAATGATAAATATGTAATGTATTAGATTATAGTCAGTGAAGAATCAATGGCTATAAAGCATCACCTAAAGAATAGTAACATAAAAACAGTAGAAATAAAACAGTAAAAGTATTATTGCTGATATCAATGTAAAAGAATAAGGCAGAATTATTGATCAATATATACAGATATTGATTAAATCATCAAATCTTTAAAAACACAACCTTCCAAAACTGATATAAAAAGTAATGGAAAATGTAAAATCTCCATAACCATTACCAAATCAGAATCTCTCACTAAAATTTTTTGTTAACATTCAGTTCTAAATATGGTCACTGGTAAATATATCCAAGATTTAGTAAAAGAAAACATTCAGATTTTATGCAACTGTTGAAGGAAATTGAAAGGAAGCATTTTGTAACTCATTTTATGAAGCTATTATAATTTTGATGCAAATCCTTAGGAAAATATTAGTGAATTTAACTCAGCAATATATAAAGTATAGACAAATTAGGGTTATTATAGGTATGCAAAGATGACTGAACATTTTAAAATCAACGTAATGTGCAAAGTAAAAATAGAAAATCATAATTTTATTACTGCAAGAAAACTATTTGATAAAGTTTTTCACCAAATTATGATTGAGACACTCTTAGAACAGGCAAAGTAGACATGTTCTTATTCTGATAAATTTAAGTGTGAAAAAAACTTTAAAAATCATGACTAATACTAAATCATTAAAAATTTCTTCCAAGATTGCTAATATGATAAAATTCCTTCTATTACCACTTCTGGAATTTCTATCAATATAATAAGATATAAAGAATAAAAGTTATTTCGATTGAAACAGAAGACATAAATCTATTAATTATTAACAGATAATATGATTATGCACAAAATTTATTTTAAAATAAAGGTTTGTCCAGTAGTATCAAATGATATTAATATATATAGTAAGTATGTCTGTGAATTCTTTTGCCACTGAAAAAAATTATTAATAAAATGAGTGGAAATTCTTTTAGTAACAAATGTGTAACTATCACTGTTCCAAATTAATTTGCAATCAACATTTAAAAACTGTAATTTATCCTGAAGTTGATCTATAGATATATTTCATTCTTAGTAAATCTTAGAAATTATCTCCTGTCAACCTTATTCTAAAATATGTAATGAAGAATTGTCAAGACAGTCAAAAAAAAGATATGAAGGTATTAAACTAGTAAGCTCAAACCTATGTAGTGACATTGTTAAGTTCTATAATGTAATACTGGCAAAAGGATAGGCTACTAAGTGAGTAAAGCGGATAGGACAGCCCAAAAGAAGAGCTATTTTATGAGACGGACATGTTGCCTTCTACAGTGCCGCAGCTCAGAAAAGGCCTATTTTAAAGTCACTTAATCGATGTAAGTTGCTACTGCAGTACAATTGCTAAAGGATCACTTCAATAAATTCAGCTAAATGAACTAGATATCTGCTCCACATGATGGAAGAATGAATTAGTTCTCTACTAAACATCATACATAAAAGTCTATTTAGATGGATTATGTACTCAAATGTTAAACGTAACAGAGTTTTAGATGAAAGCATTGGAAAATCAGTAATTTTGGAGTAAGTAGAGTAATTTGCGTCCTAAACAGGATACAAAACAAGTTTTTTTATGGGAGGAGGGGTTTAAAAAGTTGTGTCAAATAATACAAAAACTCCACAAACCCAGCACATTTTATTTGATCTTACAAAAGCCTTGATAGCAAAACCAGTAGGGCGGGGCATGGTGGTTTGTGCCTTTAAGCTTCAGCCTATGAAGCGGCTGGGACTAGGGATCGCGGTTTGAGTACCGCTTGGGGCAACACAGCGAGACCTAGTCCCAAAAAATAGCTGGGCGTGGTGGTGTGCACCTGTAATCCCAGCTACCAGGGAAGCTGAGGCTGGGAATTGCTTTGAGTTTGTGGTACCCCGGGCAACGTGAGCCTGCGGTTCCATGGGCAAAAATAGCGAAACCTAGTCTCAAACAAAACAAAAACAAAAACCCAGCAGGTATAGCTCCAGAGGGCTATAGTTATAGTCCAGTCTTAGTCAACAGTAGGAATGGTAATGCTGACATCTTAATAGAATGTCATCAAACCAAATAATTGGTTCAAGAAAATTGTATGTTTTTATGTTAGAATTTGATTATATCAAAAGTTCAAGGTTAACCCAACATTAAAATAGTTACTAATAGAAATTACCACACTAGCAAATTAAAGAAAAAATGCCTTTTCAAAGAAAGAAAGCAAACAGAAACTCTAACAAAAGGTAACGTTCATTTATGATTAAAAAATAGAACAACTAGAAACAAGGTAGCTTCCTTACTCTAAAAAAGGATTTTGCCAAAAACCTTGTATTAAACAATATACCTGTTGGTAATGTATAAAAATGAGTCATTAATATCTATCAAAGTGTGAAAAATTCCTAAAATTTATTGAGAATTTTTTACCTCAAATACTACTTTTAAAACCTGGGCCAATTTCTTACTCTAGGGGTATACCCAAAGAAAATGCATTCTCAAAAAGACATATATTAGAATAATCATAGCAGCAATTTAGGTAATAGCAATAGACAAAATAATACAAATAGTTGCAGATAAAAAAGTGATTAAATTATGTATTTATAATAATTATATATTTATAATTATGTATTTATAGAAATGGATACAACATGAATATATGAATAAATTTCAGTTGGATGAATAAATCTCTTAAAGAAAGTGAGTTGTAGAAATTTATTTTACAGCACAAATCTATTTGCAAAACCTTCAAAAAAGCCAAACTAAAATTATATTTTTAAAAATACATGTATGTATGATAAAGCTACAGAGAATTTCAAGGTAATACTACATACAAAATAGAGGTTATTTTTGACTTGGTGGTATAGATAGGAAGGACTATCAGGTAGGGGATGGGTGATGACAAAGGTAATTTTTAATAGTAAATTTCTGAAAATAGATGATGGGTCTGCTGGTGGTTTTATTATAAACCTTTTTAATCATTCATACTATTTCCTAATGAAAATACCTAAGACTTCTAATTTCAATAGCTAACATTTAGTAACCTCACTGATTAAGGAGAATGGTTGGCAAAATTACCTCTGTATTGGTTTTACAAATTTCCCTTGGTGGTTAGAACACAACTCTATTAGTAAATACTATTTAAGCTAGACAACAACAAATCTTTCAGTTAACTTTTTTTAATCTTCTAGACTAGTATCCATGTTCTTGAAATACTCTTAAGTTATTAAATATGTCTTAAGTTTCTACTGAGATTGCCAAATATTGGGGGTTAAGATGTGAAAGGTGAAGCACTTTCTGTGTTATAGTGAAGTAACCTTGCATTTCTGTGTCTCAATTTTCTCAAAAAAATATTTATTATTATTCTTGTACCCAAATCAATTCCTCCATCCCTGTTTAAGATAGACACATATAAAGGATAACTATGGTCCACAGGATTTCATTATTATTGCATCTGCAATAGACTATATCACTTAGAGTAGAAGCATGCTCACAGATTGCAATAAATCATTGAGGGCTCAGTCTCACCTCTGTCATAAATTTTGAATATCTGAAAGGAAGCCAGCACAGCTTTATAACAGATATTTTTGTAGGATTAGGATTCTTGACTCAATAGTCTTGCTTAAATAGCCAATAAATGACTTATTTCCTTCAAGAGTCTACTAATTTCTACCTAATTTAGTATTAAGTGAATTAGGGACAAGTGAACCAGCAATAAATTATTGAAGTAAATACATATATTCATTCTTCAAAGAAGTCTTTAAAGAGTATTTGTTTTACTTCCCTAAATGATACTATTAAGCCATTTTATTTAGATTTTGTAAATATGTATCAACTTATAATACTACTCTAAGACTTTAGGAAATATTTTGAGAATAATGTATACATTCTAGAGATTCACCACAGTTCTTTGAATTGGAAATAATGCAATTTTAAAGCCAGGCAGGTGGTTAAAATTGAGAAGAGGCAGCACTAATCAATTCCTAGATATAAAAGATAAAAATTAAAGAAAAAACTGGTGATATTTTATTAGAGGAGGAAAAATTTCTTGAGTGAGTGTATTTCTACCCTGAGAACAATAGCTTCCTTTCGCCTGGGCTAGAACTCCTATCTCTAATTCTCAGGTCCTTTGGAATTAATTTATTACTGAAATGTGTACACTAAGTTCTTAATTTTTTTTTCTAGAATGCAAATCTAGAGTCTGACCACACCAGATGCCTAAAATATGTTTGCTGCCAAAATGGTCAACCTCTTTATCTAAAACAAATATTTTTTAGTACATTATCACAATAAATATTTTTACTTTATGCAACTATAACTTCATATATAACTACATTAAGATTACTACAAAGGAAATCATCTGGCTTATTTCTGCTTAAATGAGCGACAAAGGGAAAACAAACAGACAAGAAAAATTTGAAACTAATTTTTATCAAAATTGAAGCATAGAGCATAAGAGGGGGAGAGAGATTGGAGGGGCACAATAAAGATAGGGTAGATAAAGATATAAAATAAAATAAATAATATAATAAACATTAAAATACAAAAAAGGAAGTCATCTGGAATTTGAATGTAAATTGAGATATGACACATCATAGGGAAAAAGTATTCTATATAAATTCAGGCTACCATATTAAGCAGAACTCAATAAAATTCTAGATTTATCGAACAGTGTTTCAGTTTATAGATTTGAATGTCTTTTATGCTTGAATTTCAGTTCTTCTGTACCAACTTTTGTTGTCAAAATAGCTGTCCTTTTTCATTGCTTCCACCATACCACCCTTGCCTATACTCCATTTGCCTCTGTGCCCCATGCCCCCCTACCTTTTCCCCTATTCTACTAGTAACCACAATCTTCCTTGCCCACTTCAATTTTTATTTCTTTTATAGTTTGCAAGTAATTGTTATGATTTTTTTTTGTTCTTGTTATTTCTATTCTGCAGATAAGAAACCATCTGAAATCCACCATACTCTTTTTGCTTACTGTGGCTTTGTAGTATAGTTTGAAGTCTGAGAGGGTGGTATATCTGTTTTGTTTTTGTTTTTGTTTTTATAAGGATGGCTTTGTATGTTTGGGGTCACAACACCATTGATGGAACTAAAGGGAACTATGCTAAGCTAAATAGTCCAGAGGAGAAAGACAAATACTGTATGGTTGGCTCACACTGGAATATCAAGAAACAAAACAAAGGAATATACGATACTAAACCAAACCAAGCCTCAAACTATGACTACAAAATTGAGGCTATTGTAGAGGATGACGGGAGGGAGGAGTAAAGGGAGAGGGAGCCCATTGGATTATGGTGGAGAATTATTGGTGCTCTGGTAGTGGATGTGGTGTGGTATTATACATTTGATGTGATGTGTATCTGTTCCCCTAAATCAAATGCAATATTGCAAATCATGTTACTTCAATAGAAAAAATAATGGAATTAAACATATCTTTTTGAAATGAGTCAACATTTTAGCTTTCTGAAAACTCTTAATATCAGTCTGACACTATGCACCTTATTGTAGGTATGGTTTTGTTTTTTGATACGTGAATAAATATCTAGCTGCACTTTACACAAAAGTTGAATGCAAACAGTCAAGTTATTACTCTGTCTACACTGAGTTGAATATAAACCTTCACTCTGATTTTAGAAAGAATTAGTATAAAATTTAATGTAGGAACATTTAGTTTATTAGAAAACTTGTTTTTACTACCATGTAGTTTGTATATAAAAGAGTATTTGAGAAAATACATCATTTGTTTTCTTTCTAAGACCTTGGGCTAACATCAGCTTGACTACTTTTATTTTGCCCTTGAGATAGATTCACCTAAATAATATTTTCCTTGCTAACCTCAACAGACTGACACAGTATATTACTTTTCGAGTCACTGTCCTCCTTTTCTATTCCAATATGTTCTTAGCCATAACTTTAAGAAAAAGCTTTTGTAAAGCCACATTGAATACTGCTAGCTCTTTATTTTCTTTTCTTTGTAAATTGTCAAGTACTGTAGTTCAATTACAGGCCTCTTACTCTCTGCCCCAGAGACTTGATTCCCATCTGTATCCATTTTCCTTTTTCTCTTGCTCAACTCTAGGTCCTCTTTATTTAGCACCTTGTCCCATTAAAAAAAATCCATGTTCCTAATTTCTCTTTATATCTGATAAAGAAAACGCTCACATTTTTATCATACCAGTTGCCTATAAAATCAGTGGTACTGCTACACTGAGGGATCTTGAGAGAATGAGTAGAAGATAAATCAAAATGAATGGTCCTACTGTCATTCAGTGTCTTTTAAACAAGTGACTAGTTCCCCTTGTTTGCTAGAAAGCAGCATGATGTGTTCATGTCTTGTTACCACTGGAATTAGATTTCTCTTAGTTTTAATGAATAATAAATTTTAGCATAAAATATATGTTGGTCCTTATAGACATGTTATAGATGGGAAAACTGATGTTTAGTGGTGTTCTGTACATTTTTAAAGGTAAAATAATTGGAATTCTCTTAAAATTTTGACCCCAGAAATAGCCTTCTGTAAAGGAAAATAATGGCTATCTTGAACAGCAATGACAGAAAAAGAATGATTATAAAGTAAAAGCATAAAATAAATACAAAGAATAGGTAAAATTTAGAAGAGTTTTTTCATAGCTCTTGGTAATGATAAAATGAAAAATTTTTACCAGATTATAAATGTGGTTATTAAAGATATAATCTTTAATGATATAGTATAATCTTTATTAGATGAAACTCATGAAACATTGATCAACTAGTAAATACATTTCCTTCCACCAACATGGAGAATTATCTTGGTCCCTCTCATAAATATCACTTGTGCAGTCTGTAGGAAAACCTTGGCTAAGTTTGTACTTAATGAATTTGTAGTTTCTAAACTCAAATTCCCTTTCTTGCTGTAAGACATACTTTTCTTCTCAGTGCCCCAATCCAATTTAGTTTCTATTCTGAATCCTGTAGTTTAAAATAGATGGTAAAGGGAACATTAAAGTGGTAAGCAGATGAATCTATTGAAACAAGGAATACAGAAAATCAACCAGAGTAAAAATGTGAAGAAAAAACAAAAGTGGGCTTTTTAGCAAAGAATGAGAAAGAAAAATATTAAACACAATAGATGAAAATAGTTCTGAAAATAGCAGTAATTTTTAAATACATACAATGAGGGATGTTAAGTCTCTGAAGCATAAGACTGCAATTCTAGATTAATAAATACTTGAGAAATGCAGCAAAAAGTTTGCCCTGATAGTTCTATGAATGGTAGTTACTATGATAGTTTTATGAGCCTGGTTACTACAGCAAGGAGGCAATATACACTATGCAATAGGAGATATAGGTTAATCCACTAGGACCCAGTGGAGTACTTGAGACCACTCATTCCCAGAGAGGGAAACAGAAAAGAACAATACTCTGAGTCTAGCAAAAACTAGGTATATTTACTTCTTTATGTAAACATTCTTCATCATCATCGTAGAAATGCTTTTACTTCTAAATTTAATCCCATTATGCACGAAACACCCAGCAAAATCTCCCAAGAAACTTTGGAAGACAAACATCCAACACCATTCATATTGGCAATGATGCTGATCACTGAGAGAAAGTGGTTATTGAGTTCATTGTGAGATAGGAAGAGAAATGATCTGAAATAGTGATGTTTGGTTTACAATCTGGAATAGTGATAACTTATCTAGATTTATATCCAATTTACCCACTTCTTCTAAATAAATGTACTTGTTTCTACATACACTGTAAAATACATGTTTTTAATTACTGGAATCTACAAAATGTGGTAGTGTTTTTAAAATGAAGATATCTACTAGGTGAATATTGTGCTATAATTCTCTTATACATAGACATTTATTGAAAAACAGCATGAAGGAGATAATAAGGTCTTCTTCCCCCTCTTCTAATCCTACATCAAATATTTACAAATCATTTTAAACTAACATCTGTTATGTCCTTTCTCTATGAAATGCTTCTAAAATAATTTTTAGGACTTGCAAGATGAATATTTATTTAAAGTTACATTTTGGAGGAAGACTCAAATATGTGTCACTAAAAAGGATTCATCTCTATCAAGGCTGTGTTCGTTTCTCCTATACTTAGAATAAGGATCTTAACCTTAAACATTACATAAATAGGAGAAATTTAATTAAAACTTGAAGAAATGTGTTACTGTTAATTGAATTCTTGCTACAGTTACCTTTGCAAACCTATGTTAATGAAACTCCAGTTCAAAGTGGATGGGACTCGGACTTGAGATAGCTATTTATTTCCTAACCTGAGATGCCATGATAAATCTACTCAGTTAAATAAAGAGCCCAATTAGGCCGGTTTTCATTTGTAGCTATTGATCAAGTTTACTCACCAACTGCTAGAATTTCTAAGCAAAGCAAAGCAAATCAGAGGTCCAAAGGTCTTTAAGCCGGGTCAAGTGAGTGAGAGGGGAAATATTTTGCATTTCAAAGCCTTTCACCTGTGGAGCAGAGAATGGCATTGCTAAATCTAGACAGAGGCTCAGCAAGGTCGCCTAAGCTTTCAGTCCCTTCCCCCCATCAGTTTGAACCTCCCAGTTTGGTATCTGTAGTATTACCAAGCTATAAATTGCCCCACAGCTTAGAGACATTCAGGTCAGCACTGCTCTCACAAGGGAAAAGCTTCTTACTTCCCAGCATAATGGGGGAAGAGAGAAAGGAGGGAGGGAGCCCACGCTTTACTCTCGTCACTGCGCTGTAAGGGTGGAAGGAGATGGGGGTGGGGGCTGGAAAACCAGCACCCCCAACAATGTCGCACTTGGCTCAAGTCTACAAACTTATTGGTCGCTGCAATGGAAACTCCCAGGGCACTCTCCACGGCCTGGCAGCCACGGCTGCCGCTGGGTGGAGTCACGCCCCCGTCCCCACCTCTGGGACGGCGCTTCCCAGGCTTCTCTGGTCCACCGCACCCTTCAGGAAAAAGTCAGCGGGCGTCGAGCTGAGCTGAGACCTTGCTACCACCAGCCTCCACTCCTCAACCCCGTCAGAATAATATTATTAGCCTTCGCTATCCCAAAAGGCCACCACCCTGGGCTCAGTTTGAGGGCACTTGTGTGCAATCATTTCACATCCCTGCCCTGCCCAGCTTTCACAACTCCGCCGGGTCAAATGGCCAAAGACAAACTTCTGCCTCTCCTTCCCGGGCTCCCACCTTTTTTTCAAAATTCCACAGCCAGCGAACCCCACACATCAGAACTCCTAGGGCGCTGTTGCAGTCTGGGCATGCTCAGTGTTAGGGCAGCTTTTGACTGAAAGTAAAAAAAAAAAAAAAGAAGCAGAAAGAAAGAAAGAAAATAGCTTTGTATTATGCTGTTTTCTTGCTTGTGCATATGGCTTGCTGAACAGGTTTGAAGACCACCCCTGCGCCTACCCAGAGGGGTTATTAGATGTCCTTGGTTGCGTCTCCTTGGGATCTGTCCCCCTCTTAGTTCACCCCCCTCCTCGACCCCCCTCCTCCTGCCCCTGTCCGCTGTGGGGATGGAGAGACACCAACAGAACTGGGATGGGCGCTGTTGGCTGAGCGGATCCACCTATTATTAGTGCGTTTGGATTGGCTTCTGGGCTCAGCGTACCGGAGGTGGAACCAATCAGGCGGCCGGGGCTGGGAGATGATGGGCGGCCGCCTCCTCACTGGAGGGATTCCTGGAGAAGCTGCAGTGTGGGGATGCTCTAGACCGAGTAGAGCCCCCAGTGTCTTTCCACCTCTTCTCCCTGCAGCGGCAGCAGCACTTGGAAGCAACTTGAGGCTGCACCCTGGGCAAGCCCCCCAGGGTGGTACTCTGCTGAGAGGGGGGGGCTGAGCGCCCCAAAGGGGTGTGTGTAGGGTGGGGGCGGCCAGCTGGGACCAGCTGGTGGCCCTGGAAAACCTCCCACACACCCACACCCACACACCCCTTTTGTGTTGCAGACTGCCCCTCCAAGAGCAGAGGCAGCGAGAGGACGGGTACCTCACGCCGGGTCCGCAGGAAGAACAGTGGAGACTGAGATCGGCACCGCCTCCGGATCCTCCCTCCAGGTAAGACAGCGGGACTCGCTGCGCGGCTACCTCCGGGGTGCCTGTTTGCTTGAATTCGCCTGCAAGATAGTCTTCTAGGTGCACTTGGATTTAGGTAGTGGGAGACTGAGACCTGGGGAGAGAGCCCCGGGTGGCCTATTGTGAGAAATAGAATAAGACCACATGTGCATCTCCTGGAAAAGCACTTTGCACAGCGCCTGTGATTTAGAGCCCAGAGTTAATGTTGGGCATCTCCCATCTTCTTGCTCCCTCTTTCCTTCTCTTGTCCTCTCTCCTCTGTCCCCCACCTCCCCATCCCATTAAGATCTCCCCCCCTCCCAATCTTTCTCTTATCTTCACTCTCGTCCACCGTAATCACGCACTAGGTTTTCTTTTTCTCCTAGAGAAGATTGCCTTTTCTCAGAGGGAAAGCTTAGGGGGTGGGGGGAGAGGTTAAAAAAAAAAAAAAAGGAGAAATTTTCTCTTCTGCCAAAGGAAGGGGGAAACAAGATAGAATACAAGCTTTGTGAAAATTAGAGTCCAGAAAGCAATTAAACTGAATAAGGGAGCAGACAACCTTCTTGCCTAGGCTGTCAAATAGGGGAAGCATCAAGTTTGACTTGCTCTCCTTGCAAGAGGCTGTGTCTCTCACTTGATTCGTTCAAATGGAACAAAAATAAACCAACAATCTAACCCACTTTCAACTGCTTAATTGCTGTTGCTTTTAAGTGCCAGCCATCTGACTACTCCTGTTTCCATCTGTCCTGTGGGGCTGACTATTTGGTATTGCACATCAGTGGTAACGACTGAACTTTGAAGGATTTTTTTCAGTTAAAGAGAAAACATTTAAAAAAAATTAATACGTTCTTGGGTTTCTCTGCTATGATCTCTGGGGGGAGGGGACAAAAATGTGAAGTTTCAAAAATGTAAGTGACACCAGTATTATCAGGAGGCTTGGATTTCTACTTTGAGGAAACTAATCTAGATAGATTTGTGTACATGTTGATTTTCACTCTGTTGAATATTTAACCCCTTGGTGAGATAAAGCAACCATCAACTTTTGCTTTAAACCTATATTTGCAATGAATCGTCATTTAATTTTGCTTTCCTACTACCCGTTTGTACTTTATTGCCTGAATGTCAAATGCATGCCTCGCCTCATTTTATTTTAATAATAGTATCTAGTCGGAGTAAACATGATACTGATTCAGTCTCACTCCTTTACTTAGAAAGCACATGAAAGTCTAGTTGACCAAGAATTCTCTTAGACTGGTACAAAGTTTAGAAAGTAATGGTAGAGTGATAAGGTCAAAATTTAAAATATATTAAAAGGAAAAACATTTTTGGTCTCATGTCATAGAGAAAAGATAACAAAACAACTATATGACCTGGTTGCCTGCATACTAGGTCAAGTAGAAGGTACTTGTTGGACAGAGCATTCACAGCATCTTCAACAATTTCCAATTCCATCATCAGTGATACAAGCTTTCATTTCCTATTATTCATTAAAGACAGCTAAGTGATTAAGGTCATATGGGAGGAGATCTTGCCTAGTTAAAATGCATGTGGGTCCTACATATGTTGGGGGAAGACTGTAGCTTCTAATATCCAGGTAAATCCTTTTCTTTGATCTGTCAGGGGAAAGGATGTATCTTACATTTCCCCCCCATGTGTTTTCTGGGGATAAGGAAAGATCATTCTCTTTCTCAAATATATCTGACTTGTTCCATTACTTTGTACACCCCCCCCTAATTTTTTTCATAATGAATCTTAGTGCATAAGTTTACACACCAACTTAGAGAATATGTTGGCTCTATTCACCATCAATGTATTCTTTTCTTAACCATTTTTCATTTGAAGCAATTTTCTTTCATATGAGTAAAATTACCTGGAGACACAAAAACATGAATTTCTTCTAGGGCTATGACAGTTAAATGTCTTTTAAAAATGCAATATGTCTGTTGAAAGCTAACTTTAGTTTTTAAAGGTGTCACCTTTGGTTACAAGGACAAAAGGACAATCACTTAATTGCCTTGTGTGTGTGTATAACTGAATTAACAAGTTCAGGCATGAAAAGATGTATGTACAAAAAAAAACAGCTGCTTTCCATGTGAACAAAATAATCTTCTGCTTATTTCTTTATGTTGTTAGGGAAAGGAAAAAGTTTGGGCTTGGGTTGTGACATTTATTTTTATAACTCTTTAGAAATGTTTTTTTTTTGTAGCAAGGACTTGTGAAAGCTATGCATAGAGGATTTAGTTTTTCACATACTTTTAGAAAAATTAAGCCTTTATATACTGGAAGTCAGAATTCTTCCAATTAATAGTGAGTAGATTAAGGAGAGACTTTAAATGATACAGAATTTTTAAACTGTCATCCCACAAAAATGTTGTAGTGTAACAATTTCATACAATCTTTGTCTGTTCTCCTTTTAAAAGAGTGTTTAGTAAATCTTATTACCATTTTAGAGCAAATATATAATTGAAATTCAATATATTTTTGTCAGAAATAAAGGTTGTTACTGTGCAGAGAAATATTAAAATACTGATTCCACAAAAATACCACACAATAGAGTTATTGCAGGATAGTTTTCAACTTCCATTTCATAATAGAGAATACTAGTTAATCTATTGGTCAAATTATCAGATAGTTCTAGTCAAGAAATATGAAAATGAATGTTATTATATTTACATAATAAGATTTACATGTTAGGTTTAGTGCTAAGAAAAAATAAAACTAAAATATATTGTAACTTGTTTTCATTCTATTTAAAATGAGCTGGAATATTAATTAATAAAATGCAGATGTGTTCAAATTCTGAAAATTAACTTGAATTTCCTACTAGGGTAATAACACCATGACATAATTTATGTGTTTTGAGGTCACTATTTTAAGTCAACTTAGAATGAAGTCCCAAAACAGATTGTTAGAGTCATTCAATCTTAAAGAACTCACACTTAACATGGACAACTCTATGAGCCTGAAATACTTATAGCTGTTGTGATTTCCCATTTGTGCAAAAGCCAGGAAGATATATCATTAATTCCAAGTTGGAACATAGTATTTCTTTTCCTAATGGCAGTGATAAAATGATCTATGGGAGGAAAAGCTAAAATAAACAGTTAGATTACATAATAGAGCAATTTTGGTCTAATATTACAAAAAACAAGACCAAAACTATAACTTCTGCTGTAGAATAATATAGACCATGGTCTTATAATTAAAAATGATATATAACTGATTCACTTTTCAATCTTTTTAATTTTTAAATGATTTAATATTTGCCATAATTTTTTTGTATCTGTGTCAAAGTCATGGGTAAGATGTACTTTCTCACTGAATTTGTTTTCCACTGAGATTGACTAAAGCTTTTTGAATAGGAATAAAGCATGTGATAGTCAAAATGAATGAATTATTTCAACCAGAATTAAGAATATACATGCATTATGTATTTATATATATATACATTTACTTTGAAATTACATAACATTCTAAAAAGATTAGATTAATAGACAGTAGCATATAATCTGCTGCAACTAGAAAATATTTCTATAATAAAGTACCTTTCAAAGAAAAATGATAATGTCTTATGGATGCCTTTAAAAAGAGCTTTTATTTGAAAGACTAAGAATTTATAGAAGCAAAGCTAATGGGAGTTAAGGTCTCTCCCCTTCATGACTGGGGAACTAAATGGGTTTTTTGTATAAGCCATGGATAAAAAATACTCATAGTATAAGAAGATGCATTTCTACATATAGGTAACAAGTTGAAATTATATTTTGCATGATTTGGAAATAACAGGGAGATAAAGTTTCTGGTTTCGTAATGCTTTTATTTTATTATGTTTCTTACCTAAATATTCTTAATCTTTTCATGAATTGAATACCAAGATAATAACTGCTTTTTGGGGTAGGTGGGTGTGGATTGCTATCTTTAACCCTACTAGGGATAATAAATACTTTTCATAGTATTTTTGTAGACTTGATTCAGATTTCTCCATTAAGTCTGCATATTCTTAAAGCAAAAATTTGATCCTTCCAGTTTGAGAGAAGTAGTAGCTTCTCTCATCTTAAGAGGGTTCTCCAAGAGTTACTTTTATGTTGACTACCAGACTGGTAGAAGAACATATGAATGTCATGTGTTCATAATAGATTATATGCTGTATAAATGTATTTGCAACATAATGTAAAATAGCTATTTCAAAAAGGAGAGCTTCTAGTCCTATGTGTGAATAAAACCTTAAACTTTGCTTTTACTCTTAAAAGAGTTCCAAAGTGTACAATGAGGAATCCTGCCAGCTTGTAGAAATAGTAGCACCAAAGATGCTATTTTTATCATTTTAAATACAGCTTTAGAGATCTTGCTGCAAAGAAACTTCCTTTTTTTAATATCTAGTGTTGTTTAATTTGAAAATATTTTAAAGAGTTCTAAAACAAACAACACCTATTTTAGAGTCAAATTAGCTTGTTTATGGTAATGCTAAAAGTAAATTTTCTGCCACAGCTTTGAAAAATGCACAGCATTTATTTTCAAAAATTAATTTTGCTTATTTGTTTGATATCTTGTCAAACCATAAGTTCTAATTGTTTAGAACTAGTTCTATTTTCTTTTGTTTTGTTTTATCTGTACAGTTATACTCAGAACTTGGAACAGATATGGCACACAGCTTTCTATAATTTACTAGTAATAGCTGAGGTCAAAGTTAATTTTTTTTTGATTACTGCTATAAAGGAAATACAAAGGAAAATATGGGTCGTATGGTATTTAGTCTCATCTTATAGTCTATTGTATGTAGCATACATGTCAGGAGTGATTTTATTTGAAAATGTTTCTGAAAAATTATAAAGCAGATGAAGGTAGTACATACTTCCCATTTCTTATCTATTTGTACAAAATAGGAACTGGAAATTTTCCATGTAGACTGATAATTGCTTTTTTAATATAAAAATCTGGTGAAACTGTTTGGTTATGATTTCCTAAATTTTCCTACCTGCTCTGTGAAAACACTTATTGCACATGGCAGATTAAATCATGTTATAGCAACCACAAGTTTGTTGCTTAAGATATTTAGTGGAGTATTCAGGAATACAGTTTTGGTTGTAATAGTCACATTCAGGTCTAATACTGACACTTGGCCTTAACTTGTCTTGGTGAACCTGTTTGTCTATTTGTGAAATATAACTTGGTAATTCTCAAGTGCTTAGAGTTCATACAATTAATTTTTATTTTTACCAGAAGTTATTGTGTAGGTGAAAGGTGTTTGTGTTGCTTTCTGAAAGAGATAAATGTTTTCTTTCTCTTTCTAAATAATTTGTCTAATTAATCAAGGATGAAAAGCATATGGGTACTTAAAACGTAAATAGATGAGAGTTTTAAATGTGAAGTGAAACATTGTTGTACTGAATCTGCTTTAAAAATAGGTACTCTGGTTCTCCTCCTCTAATCTCCTTCACTGCAGCCATTTTCTCAGACCCATGGGAATACAAGGGGTCATAGGCAAAGCCCCCTCATATTTCTGGATAAATTCTGTGGGTGTGGCCTCCAGGGACAGACTCCTGCCTTTGCCTGAGGCCCATTTCCTTTCTGCAAGTCGCCCCATCCTCCATCTGACTTGGAAGAAGATAATTGGATTTACTAATTGCTACTTTGAGATTTGTTGGCATGTTTTCATCAGTATAAAGGCAAAAGATATACTCAGCCAAAACATACATGGCTATAGCAGACTTAATATGAAAGCTCTCAAACTGTGATGCTATATCTTAAAGAAGTTTTAGGTCAATTCACCTTACCAATTCGTAAGGTTTCTTTCATGGAATTTTTGATTACTCTAAAGTGATCCAAACAAAAGGTGAGTTTATGAAAGCATTAACCAGTGTAGCTTTGTTTTTAAAACATTTTAACATAAATTTTTAACATTTTTAACATTAACTGAAAATTGTTAAAAGAATTTAAAATTCTTGAATGAGCTTAAGTCTTTCCAAAGTCCACCAATGGACACCCAAAGAAATGCACATACCTCATGTTCATCATTACAGATAATTGAGAACTGGCTTAGCTTTCTATGCAATCTCTGGCTATTATTAGGAAACACCATACAAAATTGCTTATATGTTAGAATGTTATTGCAAATATATAACATATATTATGTGTCAACTACAATATAATATCATACCAGTAGGCTATACTCACTAACTAGTCTATGTTATACAAACTGTGAATAGATCATTTTTTACCACTTAAAAAATAGAAGTGCCTAAAATCTTCTTATTGAGGAAAAAAATCAATAAGAATTTATAGGCAATAACTTAATAACTTTTGTAATCATAGCAAGTGGTATAGCACAGTTTATCCCAGCCTTGCTGAACTCCTGAAGCAGTCAGACTTTGAGGTAGCAAGATTATTAAGAAGAAAAGTTGACATGGTTTCTCAGGAGAAAGACAAGGTAGCAAAGCATTGAATCTGTGTCTGACTTGGAGTGCCTGCCAGATCCTGGCTTACAAGGCTGGCTTTCTGCCTAATCCTTAGCATTTTCATCAGATTTGAGGAATGAATAAAGTGAACCATTGGGCATTAGCACATGTTTCTGGAGCATCAGAACCTAGTCTATAAATAGAATAATATCACCATTCTGTTTTTATCAGTGTCCAGAATTCAAGACCACAAGTTTATATTTAAATACATATATAAGTAATCAGACTATTATATGTCTAAAAGTGCTTGAGTTTATCTGTATACAGGAATTTCTTATGCTAAAAATCTTGGTTAACACCATGACATTACAAGTAATGCATCTATTTTTTGTGTTTTTATGAAGTTATGTTAGTCAAGCAATCACCTTGAGAAACATCTGTGTTTAATAATTCAAGGAAATGACATTTTAATAAAAACCCAAATTTTCTTAAATTGACCAAACTGCTTACTTTTAAATTATATTAAAAAAGATATTTGGCATGTAATTTCTAATTATATTTTCATGAGAATCATTGATAACTTCTAAACCATTCTTAGATACTACTAGATGAATATTGATAATGGGGAAAAACAGACTCCTTCAGAAAAAAATTGAAATAGACAAGTTCTGTTATGTCTTGAGAATCTGTTTTATCGTTTAGATTGAACACCTAGCGATGGTTTTATTTCTTTTGACCTTAGTCTTTTAGACCTGTATGCATTGAAGTATATTACTATTCACTGTTATAGTAGGAGATATTTGTTCAGCTATCCTGTTGAAAGGATAAGATAGTAATCCTCTTGCATTTCCTTTTCTTGATATTTTCTTTTTTTCTCATCTCCTTCCTCTCTATCCTCTCATTTTGCCTTCATTGCTTTTTCTTTTTTTTTATATCTTGCTAAATTATCTTCCTATGGAATCACTAATGAAATCATTCTAATCTCTATCAGCAGCCACAAAATTTAATTCTTATTTTGTTTACATTCTAGTTTAGTTCCACAAAATATATACACAAAAATCTAGCATCTTCACTAAATATTGAATCCACATCTTTGTTCTTTTCATTGAAAAGTAAATTTTACTGAACTATCATAACTTCTTTGACTCTAATTTTGAAATAAATTAGTGGTTTAAAACTATTAAAAGAACAGTTTACTAATCCCTAGGCTCAGTTGGTCTTTAGTCATTGCTGTATCACAATATTAAATCTTATTTATTTCCTTATTTGTCCTAAGACACTTCCTACAGTGCACGGAAAATGATTGGAATAGGTTGACTATTTACCACAAGCTCCCAGCTTCATTTCTCATGATTTTCTTCACTGGTATTCATACACACAACTCCTCACTATTTATTCGAAGTAACACTAGTAAATGTTGTTACATCTGCTGGTGTTTCTTCTCTTCTACTCCAAGGTAGAGAGAAATAAGCCATGTCCTGCAAGGAACACATACATGTCTCCGTTACCAATCAGTCCTTACATGAAGTTCATCATTTGACATTCTTTTGTTAAGTGTCAAACATTTTTGTAAGCAATTAGTTATTAACTGTACATATTGGAATATAGGCCAGTATAATTGATGGTATAGCTAAGCTAAGGAAATAGGAGTTTTAATTTGGAAAGATCTATAGAAAGAATATAACATTATCTAGAGTGTAGGATCGGTATTTATGGGGATGATGAAAAATACAGGGTCATTATATTCCTGGTGTTCTTATTACATGACAAATATTTATTGTGTACTTTGATATTTCATTTCATTTAATATTCTCAACTACCTATGAGATTGGTACTTATTTCTACACTTTTTAAATAGAAAATTGTGAAAAGAATTAACTATACAGAGTCACAAAAATCTGTTTACAGAGTTAATAAAATATAGACTGTCATTATGTTTCTCAGCTGCAAAGGACAAAAGGAAAAGATAGTGGCAAAGAGGTAGAGGTGACCACAGGAAACTGAAAAGTTGCAAGAAAACTTTATATGAAATTTATATTTCAAGCCAGTAGTTTGACCATTATGGCAAGATGGTAAAAGTATGGGACCTGGAATCTCAGAGACCTGGTTCAATTACCTTCTCCATCTTGGTAAATTTCCATAAGGTATTTCACTACTTAAAGTTTTGTTTTTCCAGAAAGGGAAATGCAGTATGTTTGCAAATTGATAGGAACTCTCTTAAGACATGCAGGGCTCCATTTTTTTTTTTTTAGGGAGTTCTCTTACTCATAAAGATGATATGAAACTTAAAATGGTTTTTGAAAAACAGATTGAGAGCTTCTGTTATCATGATGTCCAGGAATAGTCTGGATTTAATAGCTGGAAATGGAGATGTAATCCAAATGATCAAGACCATGCTTATCCTTTCCCACTTTCCATCCCATTTAACTGTCTTGTTCTCTGCTTTTTTTTTTTTTTTTTAAGCATTAGACTCTTTACATTGGGAAGGATGTTTCCAATGACTGAACTTACATTAAGAAACCTTCATGTAAAAGAGTATCCTCCCCCTAAATAAAATGCTTTAAAATAATAAAACACTGGAAATCTGGTCAACCAAAAATAAAGAGACATGAAAGACAGTCAGTTATGTGAAGTATAAGGGGAAGAGGAGTGTAGACAGAAGAAATAGCTGTGCTAAAGTCCTGTAGTGGGAATAACTGGTTTTCTTATAGAAGAGACAAAAGGCAAATGCATTAGAAGTGTAAAGATACTCATTTTAATGAGTTTTATCCTACTTTAGTATTTTATTTTAATTTTTATTTTCTTCATACAGATTTATTCGTGTATGTATAGTTAAGACCCTCATTTCCCTCCAGTCCCCCTCTGTTGGCTTCCACCTTCCTTTTGTTGCAAGTTATTGCAGTTTTGGCCTGTTGGTCTCTTCTCTTTGTTGGTGCAATGTCTTTTTCCTGAGTGATGACCTGCTCTCCTAGGGCTTTGTGGCCCATGCTGCCTCGATTTCCATGGATGTCTTTGTAGCAAGTATTTAGTCCTATCGTGTGTGAAACCTTCTCGGTAGTTGACGTTGTTACATCCCCCTTCACTCCTGTCTCCTTTGTTGCAAAATTATTTTAAAGAAAAGTTCTAAAATCTAAAAGCATTTTGAAAATTTCAAAATAAATCACACACAGCTTCAACATTAATTAAATATGCTGTATCATCTATATCATAGATTTACAATCTGTGTTTAAATACTTATATTTTTTTGATGTTTGAAATCTTGGAATACGTACAGTTGCTTCCTTGACTTTCAAAATGCTTCTTCATCATCTCTTAAGTGTATAGTTTTATTTTTGAAAAAGTAACTTTTTTATGGCAGATATTCCTCATACACTTTATGTAGATCTTTTGTTAAATCTTAATAACCTTTCCCTTTTTTGCCTTCACTTTTGAGGGAATTGAACACATGGCCCAATCCCAATTTTATAATTTCTTTGATTTTAAGTGAACACCTTGGCTTTTTTTTTTTTATCTCAGTAATGACTTTTCTCAATGTAATTTCCTTTTGATTATATCCTATAGCACTCTAATTTAGAATTTGAAACAAAAGTAAATAAACACTGAAGACATAATGAAACAAATCATTGTGTGTCGATTGTCATTTAGACAACACAGATCTCAGACCATTAACCGGAAATTATTTTTCCTCTATCTAGTTTCATATCCTGGTTTCAAGAACTCAATAACCTAAGTCTACGTAGGTCACTCTATGACAGTAAACTAGCTACTTACAGAGGCATATTAACTTTTGTGAGACTGCATACCTCTCAATATGTACAACAGTAATGAAGTAATAATTAAAGTGTCAATCTTAAATGAATCTTTTCCCCCTGACTCCTATAAGCATTTTACATGATAATAACATGCTTAAAAATGGAGTTTTATTTGCTGAAGTCACATAAAATTATCCATTTGTGAATATAGCAAGAACATTATAATTGACTATTTGGGTCGACAGTGATACGATCTGTTTTCTTTATCTAGGGAACCATGGCTCTTCTGTATTCTAAATATTTTTAGATTAGTATGTATGTGCTTGCATACAGAATATTTTTCAGTTTTAAGTTAATCTGATCTCTCCACTAAGTGTAAGTTTTCCAGGACTCCACAATTATGCTTTTTATCATCTCTGACTTTCTAATATCTGACAGACAGTAGAAGAGAGCATTATATAGAATGTTTATTGAAAGAATAAATGAAGTCACTAAGTCATTTTTTTCTAATTTTTGATTGACAGCCCTACCTAATACAGTGTCAAACACAGCTCCAATATTAACAAAAGGTATATGAAATATTTCTTTTTTTGTTAAGCCCACAATGAATCTGACATCAAAATTGTTATTAGTCATTCTCACTCAAGCAGATCTGTGTTGGCTGGCTACCTTCTAGGGAATTCAGTTAAAAGATTTTATTATCCCTATTGGTTGTAGTTGAGAGCTATTAAGCTTTTTAAAATTATTTTTGACTTTTGTGACTATATTTTTTAAAGTTATGGATAAACTTTCTTTTAGTGTAGTATATACACAGGTGCGATAGATTATTTTTTTTAATTTAAAATAGTGAGTAGAGAACTAGTCTATAAACTGAAAATGAAGATGAAGACTGAACATAAATATTTTATATTTTCTGTTCAAATTTAAAACAAGCAAATAATATGAAGCCATTTAAAGTGCCACTGCTATCAAGTTGTGGGGATTTTACCAGAGACTATCTCTGACATCTTTCAGTGCTAACATGTGAGCATTCATAGGTGACCATCACATTGTCCTGTAAGGTAATTGACAAACAAGTGTCTCAGTGCAGTCAAGAAGAACACCATAAACCAGTAAAGATAATATACTCAAATATGAGCTGTGAAATACTCATAATAGGGCAGAAACTTTTTCGCAACAAACAACTTTTCCTTTCTGTTACATAACTGTTGTGGATTAGTGTGTGTTGTACATAGGGGACTTTCCTCATTTACATACCCTTCTAGTAACCAGACAGGAGAGAGCTTACTGACTTGTAACTATCATCTCAACCTAAAGTTTAAGGACTTACTGCAGTAGAGAGGGAAGCACTGGAAATTTTCTCATCAATAATATACTCTGTGCCTTTAAAAGACATATATAACATCATAGGCTATTGATCAAATCCATTTACATGGCCTATAACTACAAGGGCAAGAGGAGGTACAACATCCCTCTGCTAACCCCTGTCTGAGACTTGGAAGAAGATATTACCAAGTATTTAAAGTCTCTTCCCTAAGTTGTAACAGTAGATTGCACAGCTCTCTGGAAACATGTGAGAGTGAATGATCACTTCAAGACTGCTGCTGGGCCAGGCATGGTGGCGCATGCCTGTAAGTGGCAGCCTAGGAAGCCACAACTGGGGCCAGGGATCGCAGCTCGAGTCCCACCGGAGGCCCATAGCGAGACCTCATCCCATAAAAATAGCTGGGCATTGTAGCATGCGCCTGTAATCCCAGCTACCTGGGAAGCTGAGGCTGGGGATTGCTTGAGTCTGTGGTACCCTGGACAACATGAGCCTGATGTTCTACAGGCAAAAATAGCAAGAACTAGTCTCAAATAAACAAACAAACAAAAATTCAAGACTGCTGCTTACATAGCTTGCCCATGTATTAAGATTGATCCTCAACCCATTATTTAGTAATAAGTTCTTTTTACCTCAGTCTTCAATAATGGATATACATATTTGTATACAAATTTGTATACAAATTTGATTAAGATGCCAGCATTCCTGGGAAAATTGAAAGATAAACAATATCATTTTTTGTCTTTCTAGATGTCCCAGTATGGAAAACAATTGCCTGTTTGACAGATCTATTTGTATATCTTCAAAATACCTTAATTTCACCTCGGGCAAAGCAAAATTGATTATCTTTGCTAACAAGTCTGTCCTTCCCTAAGGTGTTTGATCCTAATGAATGATTGCACCATCAATTTATTTGTGTTATTGATGAAACCTGGAAGTCATCTTTGTTTTCACTTGTCTTTCATCCTTTACTCCAAACCTGAACTACTTGGTGTTCTAATAATTTTTTTAGCTCATAAGTCTCTTCGAAACTCTTTACTTTTTCTCTACCTGCATTGTCACCCCATAATTCAAACCACATTACCCCATTCTATTCATAAACTAAGTCTCCGGTTCATGCATTATCTGACCTTTCCTACTCACAGACCTTATGTCTTCTAGTCTTTATCCTCATGTTCTGGCCTCACTAGCCTCTGTCAATTTTTTTATATTCTAAATTCCTTCTTGCCACAGGGACCTAGAATTTGCTGCCCCTTATGTTTTGAGTACTTGTGAATGAATATATCTACTATTGACACACACTGATGTAAATTCAGCAGTGTAATATGGCTGGATGTTTAAACTAATTCTTTTTAATTTATATTAGTAGGTAAATAGAAATTTGGTCCATGTTATAAGAAATTAATACACTGCTTTTCAAAATTTCTGCAGAAACTGGTAAGAAATACAAACAATGTATGATAGAAAAATATTTGATCATTAATTGAAACTTCTAAAAAGTATTACAAAATATTTTAGGAAACTTTAGGTAAAGTTTAAGTATGAATATGTTGATTACTTAACTGCTTGTAAGATGAAATATAGTCATATTTTATAGATGAGAAGACTGATAAAATTAGATTTTGTTGAAGGAAATCCTAAGATAGATGTGTGAAAGTATTATATATATATATATATACACACACACACACATACATATATCTATATATTTTATGATATGTATGTATATGATATTTTAACCTCAGAATTTCCCCCCAATTATTTTCATACCATGTTTTCTTAAAAACCATGTTATCACAGTTTTCTTTTCTTGTCTGTTTCTTTTCTTTGAAATAGGAACACTCTGTGATCTGACATCCGCTGGGTGTGAAAACACATTTTCAGAAAATACTTGAAAAAATGCAGTGAAAAAAATTTTCTAGCTAAAGATAAAATAGTGAGACTATAACAGAAATAGAGGCTGATAGGATTTTAAAATTCTCTAATCACTGGTTACCTATTTGAGAATTGGTCAAAATGAGATTTATGTAGGTTTCCAAGTTCTAACAATAGTGTATTAAATTATAAGTCAGAGCAATGAAAAATTGATGTTTATTATCACAATGGGAAAAATATCAGCATCTGCTCAAGTGCTCTGTGAGTGCAGGAACCATCTCTGTATTGTTTCCTGCAGATGCTTAGTGTGGAGCCCCCTAACAGCGCTTAGCATTTACTACGTAAGCACTTAAAAAATATCTTTGGTTGGTATTCCTGGATGAATCACTAGGGTTGATTTTTTTTCAGTTGTTTTTCCTCTCAATTCTATTTTTCTTCAAGCTAATTTAGTGACTTAGTGTGTGGCCTCGATAATAAAAATCTGCATGAACTGGAATTAGTTAGAGTTGAGTCTCATTTTCAGGCAAGGTAAAATAGAACTTTGTTTTCCTTATCAGTTTTCACTTGTCTGAAATAAATCAGCCAGTTGCAGTCTATTAAATTTCAAATGAATGTATGCTAATGTAGATATCCATTATGTGATAATTAAAATGAAACCATGCTCTATAATAAAATATTCAATTCTAACTTAATGGGTTCACTATTTTATGTTATTTGGGTCAATGATACCTATCTTTGAAATAGATAATAATTTCTTTTATCTTTTTCTTTAATCCCACTCTTCTTCTTTGTTCTGTTTATAACCATTTCCTCAATTATGCCATAAATATCTACTGCATTCAAAGCACAGAAGTGTTCTTGTATTGAAAAACAAGTATTTTTTTTTCTGTATATATTGTCTATATATTTTGAATAAAATACATGTGCAACTGGTAATTTTTTAGAAAAGTATGGCTTATTGTTTTTGAAGATTAGTGTCTTAAAATGTTTTAGCTTTATCTTTAAGTGGAAAGTGTTCTACAAATATTTTAAAAGTACAGTTCACCCAAAATTATGTGAATTAAAAATGAATCTTGTTAAAATCCACCATTATCTTCCCAAAGGCTATTGTATTAATCTCATATATCTCCTAACAGAAATATTACATGCATACATCATATATAAAATCAACTTTCCATTATATACACAATGTTCTCCACATTTTCAATTATATGATTTTTAAATTTACTTTTGGCTAACATAACATGATCTAAACATAAGATATGTTAATTGCATCTGTGATTTGATTTATATTAACATTTAGCTGCAACTCATTTCTTAATTTTAAGTATTTCTAGTATAACTTATGAGACTTGCAGCAATACACATAAAATAAATTATATAGAGTTGGTAATATTTAAGGGTAATACTTTCCTCATATTGCAGATTATTGTGTTAACATATTTAGGGTGTCTTTTAAAAAATTTACTTTCATCAGTAATCACTAGAGAGCATAATCTCCTATAAAGCTTTAATTCAGATTTTCTGTAGATGCTCAGAGACTATTTAAAAGAAAATTGTTGTCACATTTAAAATACCTTTGGTTTGGGGCTGCAATGTCTTCATTTTTAGAATTTTTAAATTCTAAAAATTTTAAATGTTTTAATTTTCAAAATTTTAAATATTCAAAAAGATTTAAATTGTTAAGAAAAATCTTGCACATTTTAGCTGTATGACAAATATTTTAAAACAAAAAAGAATATAGACAATGTTTGAAGTAATATTAAGGTTTAGGAGATCTCAAAATTTTTTTATAAATTTAATAATAGCGTATTGAGTGTTTTCATTACTATTTAATACTATTCTCTGCTTTTTGTTCATATTTCAATTACTCTGTCTTAAATCTCTTATATTTATACTACTATATCCATCTTGGAAAGAGAAAATTGAATGACAGAAAAATAATGTTCTTTGTCATACATTGGGATTCAGTGCTGGAGGCATGGAGTGGGGCTGAGGTTAAATAGAACCATAAGGATCTAGATCATTTTTTCATTCAGTAAGTCACAAAACTGCATGTTGGTTCAAAATTATTTAGTATTAGTAATTTACTGTCCTCAAGAACTATCCTTTTAATGGGGTGGACAAGAAATGAAAAATGGAAGGAATACAGAAAGGGCATGGAGAGGAAGGAAGGACATAGGAAGGGAGAGAATTAAAAAAAATGTTTAATTGAATGCACACACACACATGTATTTGTTTGTTTTACGTTGTTGTATACCCCCAAGGTTCTGGGAGGGAGAGACTTTTCTGGCAGTGTCTTTTATCTGGTAAGTGCTATTGAGATTGTACTGGAAAGAAGGAAGCACTCAGAGAGTGAGGGAGATATTTAGGGGAAAGGACAGAGGACAGATGCATTTTTAAGCAGGGTGGTGAGTGAAGGTCCCATTTGAGATCTGAAACACATGAGGAATGAAACAGTAGGAGGTGGACGATACCTAGTGATTCAGTAAAAGCAAAACTCCCAGTGGACTGGGCAAGGAATACTGTGAGAGTACCTAAAGCTTATTTCGGAGGTAACATGAGCAGATCCTATACAACACTGAGGGACTTTGACGTTCTGAATGAGATGAAAATGTTGGAGGGTTTGGAGCACAAGGGTAATGTGGCCCAACTTAGATTCTTGTAAAGGATCATTTTGAATAAAACAGACTGAGTGGGCAAGGTAAAAGCAAGGAGAAAGTTTGCTTTATGTGGTTTATGTTTTCAACAGAATTGCTCCATCCTTTCTGTGCCTGCCTGTTAACTTTATGGCCTCTCAGTACATGCACAGAGCAGGGGGGAGTTCAGGAATCTGTTACTATAGAAGGTTTATTTGAACGTATTTTAACGTTCGTCTTCCAACTAGAGCTTTTCACTCTGATTTTATTTCTTTTTAGCATTTTATACATGTGCTTCCCATCCACCTTCTCATCTAATTTATTGTCTTGGGCCAAGTAGATAAAAGCAAGGCTAACTTCAAAACATCTGGAAAAAGGGTAAAGAAAGTCTCTTTTTTTTTCTATGCTTGAAAGACTTGCTAATATACTCTCAAACAGCAGAATAAGAGACATGCAAAGGGTTCATGAATATAGAGTAAGTGCAATGGTTCAAAAAGCCACCCTCCACAAATTACCTGGCAAGATTAAATATTTTTATTGTATGTAGGAGACAGTATAAATATTTTTATTGTATGTAGGAGACAGTATAAAATACATGTCAGCAAACTGCTCATAGTTCAACTCATTCCTCACCTCTCCATTCCTGCATATCTTTGGTATAATATCCAGAATAGATGAATACATCAATCTTTAGTCTTTAAATTTTAATGAAACATATTTAAGCTGCTGAGATAATAGCATACATCTTCAACATTGCAAGATAATGCATGTAAGAGATTAGTATAGTGCTTGACAAAGGAAAATAAGTCAATAAGTAATAATTATATTTGTAATGGCTATTATTATTTTTCCTAATCTAGTTGGAGTTGTTCCCCTTTGAAATGTTTCAGGGGTTACTTATTCCAGCAAACTTCTGAATTCTTCTCTACTTTTTGTGGTTCAGCCTGGTGATTGGTTAATATCTTTGGGAGCTTCTGAGTCATACTTCATCAGGAAACCAAGGGTGTGATTTCCATTCTAGCATCTCCTCCTCCTTCCTCCTGCTCACTGTCACTTCTATTTTTACTTTGGAGCACAAGGTTCTTTAAGGCATCTTGTATTCTGAAGCTTCCCACATCCACAGATTTACTACCTGCTTCTCTTTAAGAAATGTGTTCTTGGTAACAAATCCTTACTAGAAAAAGAGAGCTTAGCCAGATTAATACCTAAGGCCAAAGCTTTTCTTTTCTCCTAATTCCCCCTCCCTTCCCCCTCCTTGGACTATTATCAATTGTCTGCCCTCATTCTCCCAGAGTGCATGGTTCCGTTAATTTTGCTAAACCAATCAGAATGATTTTAGTACTTATACTTAATCCATTGACAAACATGTATTGGATTCCTACTTTGTTCAGGGATGTATTTTAAACACTGATTCAAAATATTTTATCCTTGCATCCATGTTACTAAGAGGTTTCAGTGTTTCCCCTGAAAGTATATGTTAATTGTGGTTTGCATGTTTGTATATACATTTTTTTGAAAGAAGGAATATTCAGAGTGCCCCTCAGGTTGCTCAATGGTTAAGATATCAAAAATGGTAAAAGATTAATATGCACCCTCTAGAGAGGCAAAAATGAATAAAACATGTTCCTCTAGTTAAGGAGCTTACAATATAAGTGAAATTTATATAGGTAATTGGGGTGAAATGGGATACAATATAGTAGGTAAGAACAAAAAACACCTGGTAACAAATTAGAGGAAAGAATTGGGACTTGTGATGAAAGACTATGGGTAGCTTGGTCCTGAGTATAGTGTAACATGCAACTGAAGAGATATGATCCTATATCTCTGAGTCATGTACAGTATTGTAGACCAATGTACCTCCAAAAAATGTGAGGAAAAAAAGAATTAGGACTTGATCTAGGTTTTGAAGAAGTATTTGTTAGGCTCTGAGAAGTTTCATAGGATTTCTATCTTGTGGGGAAGCATGTGAACAAGAAAAGTAGTTAGGAAGATTATGAACAGGCTGTGTCTTATATAATACTGGTTTGTACAGGAAAAAATATTCCATATATAAAATTAATTCCATGATTTAATGTTGAATATTAAATCTATACATTGAAATTTTTCTCCTATTTCGTATTTTGTAGAGTAGAAATGATTCTGAAAACCATCAATATTTTTTGAAATAACTCCATAATAATAACCAGCATGGTATGTTGTTTAATAAAGAAGATGGTCCATTTCACAAAGACATTGAATATGATTCTTTAATAGCAAATGACTGTATAATTCCACTAACTTATTCTGAATGTTTATATATATTTTATTTTAATATGTCCAGTATATTTTGTTTTTGGACTTTGTTTTATTGGGGGAGGGGAATGAAATTGCAAGATGTCAGAGAATGCACACCTTTATTTGACTGTCACAGCGTTACTTTCAAAATAGATCTTAAACCAGAATGTGCACCACTGCTTCTTCCTTCTATTCTGCATCCCACTATTTTTCTCTTCCTTTTCTTCTGAGCTTCCAAGTTTCTATCACTTGCATCAGTTTTTGCTCTTCAATTCACTCATCCTTTCCAAACTGACACCTTCTCAGAAACGTTTCAACATCTCCTCCTAACACCATATGGTCACCTTTTGTCTTCAGTTCCCACTTTTCTTTCTTCCAATATTTCTGATCCACCCAGAGTCAGACACATTTGTTCCCTCTGCATCAATTTAAACATTGCATTACCTTCAAGGCTTAGCTGAAAAAGCACCAGCTAGTGTGTTTCTAGGTAAGAACTACTCAGTAGTTACCTTGCTAGCAACATGAATATTTTGAAAGTTTAGGTGTGTAGATAGCGCCCTAGTTTATACCATTTTTCTCTTAGGGATTTATTTAGAATCGATGCTACTGATTTTTCACATGTGCATATGCTAATCTTTCCAGTTGAGCTATAATCTTGCTACCAGGATCAGGTCTCTGTTGGTTTTTTATTGCTTGCTTTGTTACCCTCTCTCTCACTCTCTTGTTTTTCTATTTCCATCAGTTCACTAGGCATAAATGGGCTTTTGAAAATGTAGTTGTTTTAAAAACACATTGGTAATATTTTAAGGAAGAAAATAACATAAGAAATACCAACATATTGTCATATATAGGGCATTAATCCTTTTCCCAGGCTTTTTCTCATTTGCTATTGCTATTATATACCACCACCTTCATTTTACAGATTAAAAAAAAAAGACTTAATCAGTAATAGCAAATAAGTAAAAAGCTGAGTATAAACTCAATACTTTTGCTCCATAGCCTGCTTTCATGTCATATAGCTCCCTTCCAAGCTTCCAAGCTTTCTTGCAATTTATAAAATTAAAGACTGAATAGTTTCTAATCTCCGCTTATCAAAAGAAAATAGTTTTTGAACTAATTTGTCAGTATAGCTAACAGAATTTCTGGAGGTTATTGAGCTATTTTAAGTATCATCTATGAAGAAATAGGTTAATTGATGTTTACTTTATACGCAAGAAGGTATTTTCAATAGCCTTTTAAGGTAAAAAAAAACTCAAGCACACCTTGGAAAGACAGAAGGTAAAAGGATACCTTGTCATTAATTTCCCCAGAAATTGAAGACAATTTGAATTGTGCTCAAAAGTAAGGTCACATTGCTGCAAAGTGATATCTTTTAAGCAGACTTTTTTTCTTTTCTTAAAAGCTAAGTAGTGGGTACCAAAATCAAATGGCTTCAAACTGAGATACATGCCATCTCATGAGATCTCCACAAATTCAATGCCTATCATGTTAAGTTGAAGTACTGAGAATTAGTCAAATAAATTGTTTTGAGTGTGTGACATTCAAGAGATAAAAGATTTAAGAAAACTTTGAGTATATAACTATATCACAATAATATATATAAGTATCTTTTCATTCTGTTGCTATTGATGTTATTTTTTCTCTTAGTGCTTATGATGAGGGTTAAGGTCTCTCCTAAGCCTTGTATAATTTACAGAAACTTTAGATCTGAGAATCTTCATTGAGCTGAACTATGCCAAATTTGCATGTTTAGATTTTAAAAAGATAAAATTTTCTAACTCTTGGATTTACAAATATGGAAAATACCATTTTTATGTTTACATAAAAATACCATTTTTATGTAATCATTAATTACTAGTAGAAATACCAAAAAATGAAATACCAAACTATTCTTAATAAAAATAGCAATATTTAAAAAATCATCATCATGTACCCTAATAATGGTGCTCTAGCCCTTTTCCACACCTCTTTCCATATACAATTTAAAATAAGTACAAAAGCCTATTATATTTTAATAAATACTAGAAGATAATAGATCCATTAGAAAAAAATTATATTTTTAAAAAATTTTAAGGCGTTCTACTTTGGAATTCAGAAAAGAAGAAATGCATACTAAGAAACTGGACAAAGGAAAGTCGAAATCAATTTGGTATTTGTATGAAGCAAATATATAATTGATTAAGCAACATATTTTATCCCTCAAAGTCATCTCAAAAGGTTTAATGACAAGCTGTAAGAGGAGTTATTTTTTAGAATGGTGTTATATTTTTGAGATAATTCACTATGAATTCTAGCTGAGAAGAGATCTTTCAACAAAGAAAAGAGGCAAATTCTAAAATTGAAAAAAAATGGCTTGTATAACTATCATTATAATTTTGGTAGATAATTTTATATATATATTAATTTCACTAGTAACTAAATCTTCCAACTAACTGGGGCTGTTCATGGCTACTGTCATTGAAAGCATTTACACAAATGGATGCTGCTCTTATTACAATCAGTGTTGATGCAGTAAGCATGTGCATACAAAAATTTCCAAAGAATGTACAGACAATTGCACCACAAGTAAGAGTAACTGATGGTAGATGAGATCTTGCTTCTTCATATCTACTAATTTTTTTGGCTTTCTGGTGATTTTTATCACTGGAAACAGTTAACACAGACAAAAGTTATCAAGCATCTAGACTGATATTATTTCTTATGATAATAGTATACATATATCTAAATTAAGTTTTTTTTTAATCTTGGAAGATGTTATTTAATGCTAAACATAATTTTCAAAGCCAGTTCATCCAGGCACACACATTTCACCCTGTGTGTATGAAGAGGAGGAAAGTTTTAAATAACATCCACTCACTACTCAAAAATTTTAAAAAGCCTGGAAAGTTGAGGATATTTGAGAAAAACAGAGTCAAGATATTAAGCCTTCTTCACTCTAAAAAGATGACCAAATCTACCTGAATAAGAGGTAATATGCTTTCCTTTCTGCTAAAACCAGGCAAGTGAATAATAATGTGCTACTGAAAACAAATTTTTCTTAAGTGAAACTAAAGCCAGACTAAAGGTCACATTAAAAACTGAATTTATTTTTTGTATCAATCACCAGAGCAAGTGCCCAAACAAAACCCATGGCCCATTAATAAGTTCAGAATGAATTTAATGCATGTTGTTTAGATATACATTCCTGATATTTTAAAGCAATGATATAAGTCATAATAAAGTATCCTCTGTTTTTTTCCTCAAGTTATCAACTCTCAGAACCCCTGAAGCCTTTTCTTGCAGGAATGCTGACTGTGAATATTAAAATTTGGGGAAATATTAGGAAATTTTAGTCATTAGTGAGATAACTCTTCATTCCACCTAACATTGAATTCATACTGTGTTTATTACTTTTTCTTCAGAAAGACCCTCAGACTTGTACAAGTGTTAGGTAACTCAAATCCTGGAATGACCCTGTAAGTTTTCCTTCTTGTTCTCATTCTCTCTCTCTCTCTCTCTCTCTCTCTCTCTCTCTCTCTCTCTCTCTCTCTCTCTCTCTCTCTCTCTCTCTCTCTCTCTCTCTCTCTCTTTCTCTCTCTCTCCCCCCCCATTCCTTGTTAAAAGCTAATTGACAGGCACTCTGATTTGTTTGTTTGTAGCACTTGGACTATATATTTTCACTGTCAATCTTATTTAGTCTTAATTTATGATTCTTGACCCTGTCTTTGACCATCCGCTTGGGCTTGTAATAATGGTCTCCAGTCAAGCAAATAGACCAAGGCTCAGTCCCAAAACTCATGACTTTCTGGTTGTGTGACTCCAGGCCAGCCCCTTACTCTTTTATTCCCTCTAAGCCTTCTTCCCTTGTCCTCAAATGTGCACCAAAATTATAATACATATTCTCTCCATAGACTTGTCAGAAGTAAACAAGATGTTGCATATTAGGTGCTTATTAGAAATCTTGGATAATTGTACAAACTCATTCTGATATAGTTCTTAAAGTAATGAATATTTAAGTCAGAATTTATGATGTACTCCCCTTTTAGGTTTCCATAGCATCTTGTAAAATACCTGGAAAATATATGCTGAAATGAATTATTTATGAGTAAACTGATTATTTAAGACAGGATCATTTTGAAATATAAAATAGATAAAAAAATGCCTCCTCTCAAAACTAATTTATGACATTTAGCATTAAAGGATTATATAAATAACCTATTAAATAAAACAAAATTCTTTGGTACAATATTTATTCTGTTAAATACTTAGTGTAAAATAATATTTGTTTTAATAGTTACCCAGAGCTGGCATTTGTGTGCTTCCCACATACTAAACATAGAGAGAGAAAAAAAAAAAAACCCGAAAAACACACATTCAGTACTTTGAACTATGGCATTTTCATATGAAAAATAAAATATGTTAAATATTTCTGAATATAGTCTATGAAAACCTTCCTTCTATTGTTGTTGATTCATGTATTTTGCTGAATACAAACATTTTAAAATAGGGGCATTTGATACACTTGAAGGTATTAGACACAATAATGAAGTGAGATATGCTAAGTATTTTAATAATGAGTCAAATCCTGTTTACTACAGACAACAAAAACTGCAGCAGTAATAGTGTCAAATGCTTTCAGTTTATTCCATATTTGAATCTTTAGACTAAATTGTAACTTATCGACTCTGACTCCCTGGAGTTCCAATCTCTAGAAATCAGGTCTCCTCTTATATAGAAGACCTTATGAAAAATGCTGTGTGTAGGAAAAAGAAAATGGACAAAAGAACACAAAATAGAAGTAAACTCAGCTACTTGCTTTGCTGTGGGGAGTTACTTTATCCTTGAGCTTTTCCCTCAAATGTAAAATGCAAATAATTACGCAGATTTCATAGGGATTAAAGTATATCTCTTAGTACACAGAATGCCTAGAACTATTTCTGGCATATAGTTATATGACTAACTGAATTGATTTCTTAGAAATCTAACTTTACATAACACAAGTTACTATTTGAATTTACTATTCTTTTTCTTTAGCATATAGTTTAAAGTTAGATCTGCATTTATGCTTTTTTATTAACTTCACTGCCCTGCTTAAAAAACTATATGTACAGTATTAAATCATGAATGAACAGAGTCATCACAGGAATTACAAGAAAAGTACATTGGAAATGGTACGTGAAAGAAAGGAGTTACTGAAATATGTGGTCGTCATAACTGAGACAATGCCTGAAAGTAAATTATGAAAAAGAACATTTAAGCTACCCTGCTTTGTTGAACAGATGGGAAAAATAGCCAGTGAAACAAGTACAAATCCATTGGATAAAGCATTTATCTGAGGCCAGTTAAACTTCTGTCTAAACCTTGTTTTTGTATAGGAGAGAATCAATATCCTAAAACGTAGTAGAACTTAATTTGAAATTAACAATAAACTCCATCCTCAAGGGGGCCAGTATCCCCAAACTACTTGTCCTCATGTAGATGGAGTTTTAGCAATATTTGAACCAGTTGTATTTCTATTCATTATTTATAATTTAAATGTTAGAAATGTTATAAATTCATAGTTATGTTATTTAAAATTATTTTAAATGCCATAAAATATAAAGAGACTAAATTTTTTTTGAAAAGAAGGTATGTTTGAATTAGCTTCATTTCTCCTTTAAATTCAAAAAGAAAAAAATGTAATTTTAAATTTTCCATGTATATACTTTATATAAGATAACTGAAATTTTAAAGTTCAACAGTTAAACATTTTCTACAAAAATGAATTCCTATTGTTAGAAATTTTACATTCTTTTAAAGAATGAAAACAACCAATGGGACTGAACCATGGAGCAAGAGGAGGAGGGGGAAGAAAGTCGGGAAGGTGAAGAGCACAAAAGATCAGAATGGTTAACAAATGTTAGTGAAGTGGGAAAGCCCAGGGGTACACAATAATGGACTAATGTAAGATAAATACACATATATATGCAATTTTTAAAATTTAAATTAAATTAAAAAAAGAGAGAGAAAAAAAGGGACAGGGCTACTAGGGAATGGAGAAAGAAAAAGAGAGCCATCTGCATAGTGTCAGGCAGGCAGGAGAGCTGCTTCTCCCCAGCATGGAAATTGTACTGATTCCTTTTTTTTTTTCTTAATTAATTTATTTTTTAATATATGTGTTTCACATCTATGTATTCCCTGGGGACCACACACCACCTTCCTTCCCTCCCTTACCACTCCCTCCCATCTCCACCCTTCCTAACCCCCCACATACTCATCCCATTTATGGAAATTTCATGTACATGTCTATGGCCTAAATTGTCAACCGGAATAAACTTTATAATAATAATTAAAAAAAAGAAATTTTACAATCTCATAATCTTAATGTGCTTAAGTCCTTTCGACATATAGCTAAATAAATTTATGGTAATGTCAGCAGTCAAATTAAAGATGTATTTAAAATTTTATTTTAAACTTTCAGTTTTAGATATAGACTTCAGAAGTAGCAGACCATGAGCTAAAATATGTAAACTTCTACTTTGATAAAACTGAAATGTAATATGGATTAGCTTTTATACTGTTTCTTTGAAATATCAATGATGAAATAATCAGACTAATTTGTTTATCAAATGTCAAATATCAGGATACTATTAATGCCTCCTGAATGAAGAGAAAAGCTATTTTCTTTGTAGTTCAATGACATCAACTTAGAAAAATTACTTAATAAACTAACCTTAGATTACTTGAGGTAGGTTTAAATGTTCAGTGACCAGAAGTTAAACTGCCTTTTATTAGACCAGAACTTGGACACCGTCCAGATGTTGGAGATGGATCTTCATCATTGTGAAAACCCTTGTAAGCCTGAGAGGAAAGATGACAGCGCCAGACTGTTGTGTAGAAACAGATTCAGCAGTTTGTCCCGAATCTTTAAAGGACTGGACAGATGATACCTTGATTCAAAGCAGATCTCATCCATTGATTGTTGTACACATCTAATAAAGATTTATATAGTTTATTAAGTACAACAAGATAAACTCTATGCTAAATCTTTAGATCTGTCATCTCACAAAAAATCATCACTGACTTGCTGATAAATCTGCATCACAAATTAATTTCATGATGGAATGGGAATGTTTTCCATCCTAATTGTTTGGGAATATTTTGTTGGTCAGGGAATATAGTGCTGAACCTCCAGTGTTCTCATTGTTTTTTGTTTTCTTGTTTGGATTTGCGTTAACGTTGGTTTTCATTGTTACTAGTATTTTGACAATGTAGGCTCCCCCTTTCCGGTGTAGTTACTGTGGTGCACCCATAACTAAAGCACCCATTTTCCACCACCATGGTAATGGTGTTCCTTCCACTTTATGCTTATCCCTCTCCCTTTCTGTCTGGATGCTTCATTTCTTTAAAACTTCTTAAGTAAGTCAAAGACAAAACAAAATACTACTGGATGAGAGAAAATACTTGCACCTCATACATCTGACAAGGGACTGAAATTGAAGAGTTACATAGAACACTTATAACTCAATAAAAAGAAAACAACACAATCTCACTAGTTTTGATATTATGCATTTAATCCACCCAACACTTCTGCCTGGGCAGTGCTGAAAATACCAGCTAGGAAATGAACCAAATATAAAGCACATTCAGTGTTTCTGTTTTGGCAGTCTTGGATTCAGTTCTAAAGGGGTGGAACATCTTAGATTGAAGAAATCCTACTAAACAAAATGCCTACCCTTACTAACTAAAAACTCCTTGAGGCTATTTGAATGCTTGAATGTCAGCATTATCATTTGTAACTCTTCTACTCTGTCTGTATATTTGAAGATGTTTCACCTGGAGTCATTCTCATCCTAACACCTAACAGCCTAACACCCTAACATTCATAACTGTACACCTTCAGGCAAATTGCTTACTGTTGCAGTCTCATATTTTTACTTGTAAAATTAGACCAGGAAAAGTGCTACCTCAGATTTGTTTGAAGTGTTTAAGAGACAGTAGATGCCAGTGTTCTTGGAATAAAATCTGGGAAAAGATAGCATGTTAATTATAATCAATACTACAGTTTTTGTTATTATTTTTTCACACTAAGCCATACCTAAGCAATTTAAAAAGTTGGGGGAAGGGGTTAATCAAAAAAAGGGGTTAATCAGGAGTGAATCAGTTTCAGAATGCTTACTTTTCATTTGGTTGTTTTATCATTGTGTCAAAGAATAACTAACAGCATAAGCTCTCATCTCAAAACTTCCTCCACTCTCTGATCGCCTCAGCATCACAGAAAGTAGGATTTCAATGGCTTTCATCTAGTTTGTCTTAGTAATATACCCACAGTCCATCAAGAAACAAATGCCATTCTATGGCCCTAGTTAAACAGAATTCATGATTGTTTTTTCCCCAAGGACTGCATTGCAACCGCAGATGAGAATGGCAGACTGCCAATGGGCCCTGCCAGCTGGCTTTGTACTGCACTCTGGGTTTTGGAGAACAGGAGTACAGATATTTTTGATTCTCCAGGCCAATTCAAGCACAATTTACAATGAGAAAGGATATCTTTAACGGTGACTTTACATGCAGTGAAGTTATTTCTTTAACACTAAAAATACTCTTTTTTAGATAGACTTTTAAAATTAGTACAGAAAATTATCAGCTAAAACCAAACATTTATAAGAGAGCATATTTTCCAAGAGTTAACTGCAGCTCCAGTACTGATAGAAAATGATAACTATTAATATTGAAGTTTTGATTTATTCCTTCTTTCATTCATTTATCTCTTTAGTACACATAGTGCCTAGGACGTACCCAGTGTGAATGCATGAGACTGAATCCAATTAATTCATTATTGATGACATTCAGTTAGAAATTTCAGCTGTGATATTGTGGCTATAAAAAAACATTTCCTACCAACTATCATACTTTGAAATAAAACCCAAGATTCCAAGTTCTTATTTCATTTTCAATACTTGATGTTATTGATGAGTTCTTCAAGAATGTTTCCAGTGTCAGTCTTTACTTACCTTTCAGTGTATCCCTGGTGCAATAACAGTGCCTGGCATATTAAACGTATAATACAATAAAAAAGTGAATGAATAAATCTGAAAGTCCAAATAATGAAGATATTCAATTAGAGGAATTCAGGTAACTATGAAAAATTACAAAACTTGAAAAAAGTTATTTCAAAAATCTATGTGATATTCTCCAGATGTAATTTTTCTTTATATTTAAAATATTTCATTAAGTCTATTTATGTGTTATTTGATAAAAGAGGTATGGGTAGAAAAGACATGGAGGTGGAGAGTCCCCACACAAAATTTCAAAATAGTAGTATTTTTCATCTGAAAGAGATTTTTTTCTCTGTCTTGTATCCATGAAGAATTTTCTTTTGAAATTTAATGTAGCCCTTAAAAAATATTCTGTTCTGTTAAATCTACAAACCTAATATAATTGAATTTTCTGAACCTGGTTTTTGAAACACTGTAGGAAAACTTTCTAATATATTTAGTTCAATGCGCTTTATATTTCTTATCAATGCTTTTTAATGAAGCTCCAAAATAATTTTATACCTAGACTACTTTATAGGTATAGCACATTATTTTTTTAATATGAAAACCTTTTGGGGCAAGTCATTAATTTTGTTATATAATTGAATTTAGTTCCTAGTTTTATCTAAGGTACTTTTAGAAATACAAATTAAGAAAATCATATGAAAAGATAGGCTTCTTATCTAAATTAAGTTTATCATCTTGTAATTATATAGTAAAACCAAACACCAATGTACAAAACAAGTTAATCAAGTAAATGGTCACTGAACTTTGCTAATAGATCAATTGGTATTTAAAAGTAGCAGTGGCTAGGAATATATGTATTTTAGCAATTTTCTAGTAAAATGGACAGTTTGATGTGAAAAAACTGAAACTATGTTTATAAATTAAACTTTCACTTAATAAAAACTACTTTTGGCATTTTACTAGGCACTCTCCATTACTGGCAAATAAGCTGGGCAAACTACTGCTCTGATGGAACTTATATTGAAGAGGTTAAGTTAGACAAGTACAGAAGTGGAAATAGCTTGGTAACATCAAGTAGAGATAAGTGTGAGAAGAACATAAAACATACTAGAAAATGATTGTAGAGAATGGAGTGCGTGAAGTCTCTGGTGCACTGAGATCTAAATGACAAGAAGATGTAGGCCATGGAAGACTTGTTCCATATATTCTAGGCAGGAGAGCTAAAGGCCCTAAGGTAGAGATATGATCTTGATGTGTTAGAGAGGGAGAGAAAGAAGGCACTATTGACTAGAACACATGGAACTTGAAAAGGAGGGGAGAGGCAGCTAGGTATACAAAGAAATGGCATTTATGAACTTGAAGGCCATGAGAAGAGTGGGCTGTAATCTAAATACATTAAAGAATTAGAACATTTTATGACAAATTCTAATTTATAGTTTAGAAATTTTCCATGTGAAAAGCACTTGTTTTATACTCCTTAAAATTTATGAATTAGTTTTCCTATTGCAATATCTTCTTGTTTCTTAAGTATTTCAGTGTCAAAAAATGTGATTTTTAATTTAGTGTGATTGATTAGAAGACTAGAAGGCTAGTAAATTTGACAGAGTGTTTTCCTTTCCACCTGTTTGCACCAGTGTATTTGAAGTTCTTTTATAGGATATCTCAATTAAACAATAGCCATTGCATTTAACTATATCCCTCCTATATTAAAAAAAAAAAGTAAGTTTTTTAAAAAATGTCATGTCTGGCTAATTTGACTTTGAATCACAGCTTCTCTAGAGAGAATAGCCATGAACAATGATTTTAGAGAATAGTCATGAAAAATGTTTTCTAGTTTAAATATTAAGCGAATTGATTTTTTTATGACAAAAGTACCTATTTTTCAGAAACAGAGAGTTTGAATTGATAGACCTTTTAAAATAAGTTTTCTTAAAAAGAGATAGTCTTTTTACTTGATTGATGAAGATTAGTGCTGGTTACTGAATTTTTAAGATTTTCATCTTGGTGTAGTATTTTCCTTTATTTTCTAGACATGAATATCTGCCAAGCAAACACTATATTTAAGCCCCTGAGAAGTTTAAAAGGGATTGGAGACAGCAAAGGGAGTCTTTTATATTTCAATATCCTCTGTAATTAACATTTCTGTCTCAGCATTAATAAAACTAAGCTTGTGCCTGCTTTTATTTTAGTTTTAGTGGTTGAGGGCATTATTATTTGTACAAAAGGACAATCTAGCTATTAAAAGTAACACAAGTGTAAATTGGAGGGTAACTGGAAGAGATAATTTGCTGTTATGAAAACATGTCCAAATATTTGTTCATGTAGTTGTCGATGAAATGGTGATCGTTAAGCCAAACCAATTCTTCTCAGGCACCGACCGGTTGTTGTTTGAGTGTTTGGCTGTCCTTAGGGTCATGTGATCACATTTGTCATACATGGCTTGAGATAGCTTCTTTAGAATGGATGGTATTCATGAAGGAAGAAATATTATTGGATGGGATGTTTCTTTACCTATATCTTGTAAAAGTACCCCAGCTGTATGACTTAAACAATCCTTACATGCACTGATCAAACAGAGATTCTTAATCTTAACATTGTATGTGTACTATGCTCTGTGAATCTTGGAAAATGAAAATATTTTTTATTACATAGATTCCTAATGACCCAACTGTAGGCACACTCAACATGTAACAGTAGTCAAATTAAGATGGGACATCGTTATACTCTCCACATCAAGCCAAAAACTCTAAAACTTTATATGCAGGTATCCCCCAGAATGTTATTCATCTTAAAATTATGAAACAAAGTGACCTGGGTTATATTATCTGGCAGATACATTGAAATTATGGAGGACTGAGAGAAAATTGTCAATTATAATAGCTACAATTTATGGAAATTTAGTGATACTAATTATGAATGCTAATATCGCTACTTTTTCCCCCAGGAATTCTTGATCTTTCTGAAAAGTAGATGACCAGGACTTTATTTGGTTTTCAACCAAATAAATATCACTGAATATATATAAAAAATATTTTAAATTTATTTTTCATTTATGTGAGCACTTAGAAATTAACCACAAAGTAAGAAGATGATACTCAATAGTCTCACTGGTAATTTTTTTTCTTGGTTTTAATCCTTCATGGAAAAAAAAAAAATTCTGTCCTTGTATGGTCATGAAAGTTGTAACTTGAGATAAAAGACTGTTATAAAAAAGTACTGATAATTTGAAGTCTCAAATGTTGCATGCATGCAACATATAATACTTGGTATGTAGGTTTCCATTTCTATCTGTTTGGTAGGATTACCAGATAGTTATTGGAATCTGGGAAACACTCAAAAATCACTTCATGTAAATTAATGATAATAATATTCCCTGATTTCAGAAATAATGTACCAAATCATACCAACTAGGACCATTACTTTCAGAGTGTGAGGGAAACTTGTATCCAATTTTCTGAAAGTAATTTGTGGTATTGCACCATAAAGCAGGGACCCTGACTTTCAGGTCTTACAAATTTCAATCCTGGTAACATACTTTCTGAGAACAAAACTGTATTTAAATATTTAGTCAGTTGGATTTGGCATCATTTTTACAAAATCAGTTCTAAACCCAGAGAACTGATAACAGTCATATACATTATATCTAGTATTAACATAGAATGGTATTTTATATCTGTAAGTGAAATAAAAATTACTTCTGAAACCTATCTTTCAAGTTAAATATGAACACATTTAATGCATTTCATAACAAAAAATATATCAAGATATCTGCTATTAGTTACATATAGTATATGACTTCTTTATCCTTTCTGCATTTGTTAATATTCTTTCAGTTAAATAGATGCACAAATATAAAAACTTCAAAATGCTGCATGAAAATGACTTTTTAGGTTATGAAAATTTTATATATTTTTATACAAAATTCTTTAAAATTTTCATGATTAGTAGCCCCTTATTTCACATACTTGGTTTGATTTAAAATATCTAATATTTGTAATAATGTCTACATTTCCACCAATATCTCAAGATTTTCTAGTCTCCTCACCATATTTGATAAAAAACAAGTCTTTGCTGACTTCAGTTTAGGAAGCAATAATGATACCCATTTATCTATTTTCCTGTTAAAGAAACTCAAAATGTGCTTTGTTCCCTGGATTAATATGGTGAAAAATTTGATCTGTATGATTAATGGAACCGAATAGCCAGTGAAAAACTAGCAATTACAATAATTATGCAACATTAAGAGTATCACAGTCCAAATGAACTAAAGTTTAGCTGGATCAAAATTATGTCTTTATTTCTCTAATAAAATGTTATTTGAAAACAAACTACAATACTAGTGTGAATTAAGTTATAATCTTACAGATTATTTTGTCTACAATTATAGAATTTCAACTTAGTCATCTGTATGTGATTGAACCCTTAAGATAATTGAATGTTAATTTGCATATATGATTAATCCACAGGAAGGTTAAGCATAGTTGAAATTCAATATAGAAGGCCACCATTAATATTACAAAATATATAAACATTTGTTCAGTAAAAATTTAATATTAGTTTATTTGTATCAGTGAATCTAAATGTTGACATACTGTATTTATTTAATGTTATGCACTATTCTAAAGATTTGTGATGAAGAGAAGCTAACAGATAGGTGTAATACTAGAACAGGCAACAAGAACTACTCAGTTTTATTGCTCATATTAAAAGCATGTACAGAATTCCACACATATTTGTATGTTGGGAGAAGATAAAGAATGCAGTAGATTTCATTTAAATTAAAGATAATATTACTGACTCCTTGAACACTTTATATATGCAAAGACTTGCTTTGAACGCATTATTACTCAGAACTCTTTATAAGACAGATGTGTGTGTGTGGCAAATGAAACATGCAGAGGTTAAGTGAAGTTGAAGTACTTTTCAAAATTAGGATGACTTTTGTACATTGCAATTAATTTGGTTTCATGTTAATCAAGAGAAAGATCACTTCCAAAAAATTGGCTAGTAGTTTAATAGTTTTTTATAAGACATCAAACATAATTTCTTTTAAGTCATTTAAAAATCATCTTCATTTTTATGTAAAATGCTTTGCATACTAATAAACTTTTGTCAAAAGTAGTATATGAAGTAATATACAAAAAGGAGTTATGAGTTATTTAGATATTTTACTGACATGTGAGACTCAAAAGATCAAATTTTATTAGCATTCATCATCATAACTTTACCACCTTTATGAATATTCTTTTTCTCTTTAATTGTATTTTTTGAGGTAGCAATGATTTACAACATTTCCTGAGATTTGGGAGTATAATTTCACACTTCGTCATATGTATGATTCTACACCACAACTACCATCAAAGTACCCAAAGTTCCACAAATGTCCATTGGGCTCTTTCTGCTTCTTTGTTTACCACACATCACTTCCAGTGTAGCATGAATTCTACAGTCAAATTTCTAGGACTTTTAGATTAATTTTGTCTATTCCTCAAATAATCAATTTTTGGTTTTTTTTCCTCAAAAACACTTGGATACTAATATATTGTCCAATACAACAGAAATGATATAGCAACAGTAATTGTCTTCTTTCTCTACAAAGTGACTACTTTAAGAACTCTAATAGAAGAAGCAGTTGCTCTCAATTTTCAATTTAAAAACAACCTAAATACGGTGTTAATTCTAGGAATAATACACATAATTAAAGTTACTTTCAATTCTTAAAAGTAAAACATAGTTTAATGGTGATTTTCAACAAAATTTGATATTACAGTATTTTTGGTTCAGTGTGATGTTGAATCTATTACCTGGTTATTAAATTTCTTGATCTGTCTTATGAATCCCATGGATGTCAAATATGAAAACTAGTTTCTTTAATGATACCCCATTGTTACCATGGCCTTTTGTCTACATTTCTGTACATTTGCTTTTGCTTACCATCTTCATAGTAACTGTTCTAACAGGTGTCAGACCCTGTCTCATTTGATTTGCACTTCCTGATAATTTAAATATTGAGTATTTTTTTCATATCCCTATTAGTTATCTGTCTTCTTTGGAGAAATGTTTACTCAGATTCTCGATCTATTTTTGGTGGGATATTTTGTTTGATTTTTGATATTCAGTTGGATGAATCTTTTACATAGTTTGTATATTAATGTCTTATCAGATAATGTGATTTTCAAATATTTTCTCCCATTTTGTAGGTTGCCTTTTCCTTTTGTTGATTTTACTTTTCTGTGCAGAAGCTTTTCAGTTTAATGCAGCTGTAGTCTCACTTACTTGGATTTGCTTTTGTTGCCTGTGCGCTTGCTGTCAAATTCAAAAATTGCTTGATAATTCCAGTGTCAAGGATCTTATCTTCTATGTTTTCTTTGAGGAAAGTATCCATTGTGAATATAGTAACAATGCTGTATTACATATTTGAAAGTTGCTCTGATAGTATACCTTAACACCTCTCACAACAAGAAAAAATTCTAACGTGGAAAGTGATGAATATTAACTAAATTTACTTGGTGATTATTTTTGTTATATTGCATTATATGCATATATCAAATTGTTATGTTGAATACAAACTAAAACAATTATTTCAGTTGCATGTCCCTATCTCAAGAAATTGGGGACCAATGTAAAAATATAAATTGGGCTATAATTGGGCTATTGTAGCAAACTTAGTATGTTCTTTTTTAAATATATATATCATTTTTGAGATAACAGTAGTTTGCAACACTGTATATAAGTTAAGGGCATAGATTCACATCTCTTCAGATGTTTGTTTACACACCAATCCCATTAGGAAAGCACTAATAATCCTTTACCATAGTCCATTTTCCCACAACAATATTCCATATTAGAAGACTATGATGTTCTTCTAGAAAAATAGTTTGTCAAATGTAGCATTGAGGCCAATTATATCAAAAGTATGCCCCTTGCCTTGTATTCTCTGTAGTTTGTTTTGTACTTTTTTCTACTTGAACCCACTCCCATCACTGTTCTTATACTGTCACATTTTCTTTGAAAGAAATACAAGTCCAAACATGTTTGCCTTAACTAAATCAATAACATTTCATATATTCTACCAATCAGTCAAAATCTACAATGAGTTAGTTTCTGGGAGGAGAGTAGAAAACAAATTGACTCAAAGTCTTAGAGGGTTTTCCAATCTAAGAAGTAAGACATACAATCAATGGCTTTCCATTTAAGAGTCCATATATATATATAATATATATATATAATATATATTATATATATTTATTATATATATATATACACACACAAATTTATTGAGTTCCAAACTTTGATAAGTACTACTAAAGGAAGCCAACAATCGTTATATATAATCTTAAAAATATTTTTAGAACATTTCATTTGCTTCACTTTTTAAATGTAAGTAAGCCTAGATATTTTTGTTGTGCTTAAAGATTTTTCCTTTTAGGAGAGTGGGCAAATGTTTTAATTTATGAGTATTGTGACCAGGCAAGGATTTTGTCAAATAGTTTACTGGGTAGCTTTTTCCTAGCCTATTGGCAGATTGTAAATACTATCAAATAAAATGGTAATATATTGGGAAGAAGAACAAAATAAGTAAATATGTAAATATACAGTTTGTGATCGTTATTTCCAAGCACTTCATTTGCTAAGTGTATTCACATAAGTTGAATATACTAAGACCTTTTTCGGTTGGCTTCATGCTTATTTGTTAGAAAAAAAATTTAATTTAAAATATTGCTATGAAATTTCCTAGTTTTCACATGATATAATTGAGTGCAAAATGTTTCAAGCCTTTTACTTGTATTTAATTATCAATGATAGTAATAATCATGAATTACTAGAACCATATTTTAAGTGACATGTATATTAAAATTTTTAAATTTCTCAAAGCTGAACTTGGAGAAGAGTAAACCATTCACTTTCATACCTTCTGACCTTTCAGTATATATCTTCTGCGATACACTAGGTTCTACTTACTGCTTATTTTAATTTCAGTTTCAGTAAGAAAGCATAAATACCTTATAGGAACACTGTGCTTTTTTAGAGAAATGACCTTAGACAAAGAAAAACGGAGCCTTTGATTCACTTAAACACTATAAACACACTACATTTCAGTGCTACTACAAATATTATATAGAAAATTTAACTACTTAAATCTGTAATATGCAGAAAAATAGTTATATTACTAGTGGTGGTTTAACATCAAATAAGTGTTTTTCTAGAGATGTTTCTAATATTTTGCAAATACTGATGAGCTTTGTTCCAGAAGATAAAAATATTTGTAATTTAAGAGTACTTTTCTTTATCATGTAGTTCAAAGAATCTAAAGAAATCAAAACTCTATTTATATCATACTCTCAGTCAAGCCAGAGGAAAAAGATGAATTAATATATTTAATATACTAAATTAAATATATTAAATTAATTAATAAAATTAGAAAGCACATGATGAATTCAATTACTTTCAGTATTATTGAGTTTTAAAATATTAAAAGAAACAAATTGGTCTTATTCATATTGTTTTAAAATCTAATTGTGGATGTGTGTTAGCATATGTGTATATATGTACACACATCACACATGTACACACATGTATTTATCTATAGAAATGTACACACATCTATATGTGTATAAATGTGCATGCATGTAGACATGTATGTATATATGCATGTATGTGCATTTATGTGTGTGCATGTATACATACACACAAAACAATAGGAAGAGTATTATAATGTAGGATTACATTTCTCAAATGGAGTGCATGCAAACATTTGACTTATAACTGGAATTGCCAAGTACCAGATTATAAGTGTTGGAGATATACCAGTAAACTAAATTTAAATGCCCACAAACAGACAAATGGATCAGAAGGTCATGGTATATTTATCTAATGGAATACTATTCAGCAATCAAAACAGAAAAAATTAATGCATTTATGGTAACATGGGTAGACTAGAAGGAATCATGCTGAAAGAAAAAGAGAAATACTGATGATCCCACCTATATGCAGGATATAGGAAAATCAAACAAATAAAAGGACAAGTAAAACTTAAAATTAACAAACTATCAGCAGAACTGAAGCACAGAGCAAAGGTGGGGGTAATGTCAGGGCAGGGATGGGCAAGATGGTAGGAGAACCTTATGGTATACAATGATGATATATATATATATATATATATATATATATATATACACACACACACACATATATATGTGTATATACATACATATTTAATTTTTTATAAAGTTCCCTGGCCATAGGGTTTGAATAAACAAAAATGTCTTTATTGTTGAAAAAAATGTCTGTCTACAAAAAGTTTATATTTGAATGAGGGAAATAAACAGACATACCGTAAAGTGAAATATTTAGCAACCTACATAGTAAAAGTGACTTGGAGAAAGAAAAATGGGGGAAGTTCTACTAGCATCAGGAGTGTGACTTGTTCCTAAGCTGCCTGTTTCATGGTGAAGAACCTCTAAGAAGAATGACTTAGAAATGAAATTAGAGCAAATGGAGAATTAGGCCTGCCCATCTCGCTGCTAACAGTGATTGGACTGGGAGTGTTCTGGCAAAGGAGTTAATGAGCTTCCTGCTAGGAGAAAGCAGTGTTCTGGGCTCCATCTTCACTCTGCCAGAGCACATAGTCTTTTCATCTCATCACTAAGACACTGAATATAGAGCCTACTATAACTAGGTAAGATGCTTGTGGATGCAAATATGAAAGTTTAAAACTTCATAACTGTACAAATAAAAAGTAGATCCTGGCACCTTAATACTGGTATAGCTACTGGTATAGCTCTTTCGTGTAAATTATTTAAAGATTATATTTTTATAGTTTGATTCATTTGATAACATGGTACAAGAAGAGAATATAAAATTTATGAGAGCTTTTTGTTCAAGTTCTGTGATAGATGCTTCATTCATATTACTTCATAAAATTGATAAGATATTCCCAGGAACTTGGTGTTATGATTTACCTTTCAAGATAAGGGAAAAAGGGTGTCCAAGTAATTGGAGTAGCCACATAGCACAGCAGTGATTGAGTCTAAACCACTGTATCAGAGGAATTTGATTTAAAGCTTGATGATATCATCATGCTTATATGTCAATAAAGAAAAACAATTAAGTTATACGAAAATATTCAGATGACTACATATGAATGCATATGTGTGTGTGTGTGTTTCTGGAACAACTCTTCTCAAGAAGGTCTAAGAAACTGAGCTCTTCTAAGCAAGGTGATCAGATTTAAGTGATTTACATCCCCAAAACAGAGTCCTCCTTTTCTAGTAGTTGCACGCTTATTAGACCATTAACTACTAAATTCTCCTTTTATGTACTGATGGAAGTTGCAAAGACGAGCTGTCTGAAGCCAAAATACAAAATGTCATCTGCAGTTAGGTCAAAGACTCTGATCTGCCTCCCAGTTATTACTGTCATGAAGCTACTTTTTATTATGTCAAATGAAATAAAATGTGAGTTTGTCTATGCCTTACAACTAGGGAAGCAACCTTAAAAAACACAAGTTCTTGTGACTTAACAAAAGCAAAATGATTAAGATAGCTGCTTTCATAAAGCATTGATCCAATTCTCCACTAATGCTTTGAGAGAGATAATTTTAATTGCCTCTCAGGTATTGAGGGGAAAAAAACTTCTATCTAGCCATCTTCTAAAATCTGCAGTGTCTGGCTCTGTTCAGCCAGCAGCTGAGCTATCCCATAGAAAACATGTAAATTACATTTATGCCTAAAAAGGTGAAAGTTATTGAGTTTATTAGTAGATATTTTCAGACCATACTGTCAACTTCTCTGCTGTTTTCCTCATCTCCATATTTATACAAAGACACATACTTTGTATAAATGACTCATGTAGTAAATACCATTGCATCCCTGAGAAAATTACAGAAAGCCAGAGATTTTGAAACACAGGTAATTGAAACACAGTTTTAAATTTTTAAAAAATATTTTCTCTTCCAATAATATTCATAAAGTTGTTCAGTACTGCTGGTATTTTCAGACCATCTCCAGTGTTGTTTGTTTGAGCCCCTGTTTTACCCTCAGTTTACATACCTCCAGAAAGGGATTACACCTTCAACACTACAATTTTCTGTTATCTTATTGAATAAACTAGTTCTTTCTCTTAATCATGAGCACATTCTAAAGGACAAACTGGAAATTAGCTAGGTGATGAGTATGGGAGAGGGAATCCAGACAAATCCTTAAGAGTTGGCAAAGGACTGAAAATGCCACTGTGCTAAATACAGAGGATGCAGAAACATGTAAGAAAGGTAAAAAAGATATAGTTAATTATTTTTAGGTCAAGATTTATCTAAAAATGATGGGAGGTCACTGATGGTAGTTAAAGCAGGGGGAATGATTGAATTATCATTTTTAAGTATCCAGCCTATTTTCAGTGTTATAAGTGAAATAAAGGAGAACTACGGTGGCTGATGATGAATTTTCTGGCTTGTACAACTTAAATGGATGTAGGTGTTATTCACTGAGATATAAAACACACTGAGTATGCCAGAAGATCGTGAATTTGATTTTGGACATGAATATGTTTGTAAATAAATCTTAAGTGAGGTGACTTACAGGAAAATGAATATAATGTCTTAGATTTCAGAAGAAATCATTTCTGTTTAGGTAATAATTCAAACTGTGGATGTGCAAGTGTAGAATAAAAAAGAGACTGTCTAAACCTTGAAGTGCTCCACAGTTTAATGTTTATGGAGGCAAGAACAAGCTGCAATTGACAATGAATGAGCTAGCACAAAGGAATTAATGTAACCTGACAAATGTGTGACGGAAGAACAGGAAAGAATGTTTTTTTAGAGGGTGGGAAGACATTGTATGTAATATCCAATATGAAATCACCTAAAATCTGAAAAAATGGTCATGAGATTTAATGTTATGGAAATCGGTAATCTCAGCAAGAACTGCTTCAGTGGACTCATGGGAACAGAAGCTGATGAGAAGTGAGTGGAAGTTAAAATGAAGATAAGTTTAGATAACTCTAATCTCTCTAAGGCTTTGTGATTATGATGTTGGCAACCCCTGGGGAATCCTGCCATTTGCCATAATTTCTTGTTCATGCTATTCCAAGTGAGCTGGTGGTGGAATTCTAGACTGGTTCCCTACTGTCCCACTAGATTACTTTGTTGAATTACTAAACATGATGAATATTTGCTCACTGTATTGCCTAGTTAGTACTAATTGAATTTTAAATCTTTTACAGGATGCAAAACATTATGTAATTGATGACATCTTTGTCTGAGCCCTGTGTCCATGATTTCCTGAACAAGTTTCTATATTTTTCAGCTCCCTCTGTAGCATTTAATAAAATGGAATTTATAATTCAAGTACATAAGAAAATTTATATAAGGAATGGAATATTAGTTATGAGTCTGTTGTGTTTATCTCAAAAAAATAGTAACAGTTTTACCTTCAGTCCCTCCCTTACGACCTCCCACTGCTTGTTAAGAAATAAATACTTAATGATGATTCTATTATGTAAGTTACTAACATATACAGGAAGTGTAAATAATGATGAATATACTGAAATTGATGAAAGAGAAAGGCTATAGCATAATGAAGAGAAGATTGATGAGAATAGAAATAAGATGGTAGGTATGATAGTTTTGAAACAAGGTTAAATCTCATGATAACTAGAGCACGATTAAGAGGATAATATGTGTCAGAGATTATTTTAGCAGCTCTGCATAGGAATAAGACTAATAAGACATTGAATATTGTAATAAACTGATGTAGACATAAGTTCTGGTGAATAGAGACATTATTAGATGAGGGAAGCATTGTTGATGCTAAAAGGAGCATGTTAAAGGGATGGCATTTAACTTGGAGTGAGAAGGAATTTTACATATATAATACTTACAAAGATTTTTCAAATATAAATATCTGACAAATTTCCTCAGGTGACTGCAGTTATGATTCTTATAAAATACAAAATTCTAGGAAAAAGGTAAATACTGATGAGCTAATTCATATGTGGAGTATTAGATAATCAAACAAAGGAATAAGAAATAGTCAAGCTAATAAGTTGACCATAGAACTTAAAAATACAGCAAAGGAAGGGGAGAGAGGAACACAAGAGGATATGGTGATGAGTCATGGATGATAAGGTGGTAGGAGAACTATGGGAATAACAGTGATGTAAGAGAAAAAATAGAAAAGTTTTACTTAATTGTTCTGAACAAGTTGTTTTTGGATTTTTTAATTATTTAGCTTTAATTGTGGCAATATTTGGATACCCCCTTAGGACACCCCCACTTTATCATCCACAGTCTGCCATTATTGCCTATTGTGCTTCTTTCCCTCTTTCTTACCCCTCCCACACCCCTTCTCCTTCCCTCTTCGGTGTTTCAGTTCTGTAGTCAGCTGTTAAGGGTTAGTTTATAAGCTTGTCTTTATCTGACTCTTATATTTTATTTGTCTTTATTTAGACATTGTGGTGACACCATATGGTATTTACCTTTCTCCTTCTGACTTATTTCACCAAGCATTCTCTTCCAGCTTCAACCATGTTGATGCAAATGGCATGACTTTGTGTTTGTTGGTAGCTGAGTAATATTCTATTATGTATATATACCACATCTTATTGACCGATGCATCTGTTTGGGGTCATTAAGTTTGCTTTCATAGTAAATTTCAGTACGATAAACATGAGTGCAACTGCCTTATGAATTATTTCATATTTTGGGGTAGGTGCTGATAAGTAGAATCACTGGGTCAAATGGCAGATCAATTTTTAATGTGTGAGACACCTCTTGTTAGGAGTCGTGTGTGGAATGAAGAAAAAATTGAAACGGCAGAGACTGATAGCAATCTGTGAGGCTAGCCCAAAGAATGGGGATCCTGGGAAACATGTCCAGGTCCAACTTTAATGAGTTATGAACCCCTTATATCCCCCAGCAAGGAAATGTTACAATGATGTAATGAGGAAGTAGCAAAGCGTATGTGACATGCAGCAGGGAGGATGCAGGGATAAAAGGAGGATTACCTTTGGAGGCAACAGTCATTACTAATAGGTCATATATCTCTTGGGACATTCCAGAGAAGTTAGGAAGCTGGGCTACAGGTAAGAGACGTGCTGTTCCCCACCCTCTAGTGTGCCAGAGGGGGCTAGAGAGATAGAAGGTGTTCCTCTTATCTGAAGTTCCATTCCTCAACCGGCTTCGATATCCACAACCTCTGTGCTGCTTTCTGTATGAACTGGACTAGCTTACATTCCCACCAAGAGGGTAGGAGGATTCTGTTTTCTTCATGTCCTCACCAGCACTTGTTGCTTGTCATCTTTTCAGTGTGGACCATATAAGGTCTGTAATTGAATTTGCCTAATAATTAGTGACAGCAAACATTTTTTCATGTGCCTATTTGCAGTTTGAATGTTTTTTACGCAGGATATGAGTTTATATGTTTATTTTTGTGTAGGGTTGTTCTGCTGGATTAATAATCAAATATTAATATTCAAGTATCAATATTCAAGTATTCATCTGCATAGTTGCTTGACTAGTAAAATATATAAATCACACTATTTTCTTCACCTAATATATATTTGACTCACATTGTTTACATGGAATTTTTACTGAACAATGGACTTTCTACCTGATGTATATAAAATGCAATACCATGACATCAGGGTTTCAGAAAAAAGAAGCTTTGTGAATCAGCTGGCAAAGAAACAAAAGATTAGCTCATACATGCTGTCCCAATTAAATAAAGGAATGAAATTATATAGGTTTGGGGGACCATGTTGACAACAAAGGAATTAAATTTTATGGCTAATAGGCTAAGAGCAATGGAATGACATTCAAAGACTTATTACAGGGAGTTTATACATGAAGTATGAGGAGGCTTTTTTTTTTTTTTAAGATAACTGGGGCTTTGAATTTTTGGAGATAGGCTTCTCACCACTGACTGTTCCCTTCTTCTGTGTTTGCTGTCTCCTGACTAGAATCACCCTTGAAGTTCAATTTAAGCTTAGTTAATAATCCTCCAGGCTCTGCTGTGTCTGTAAAGCAAGTATGAAAGGAAAGCTTAGACAAGTTTTATTTTTCCTTTTGTGCTCTAAAATCTGAAAACAGTTTAACCACTCAGCCAGGGTTGTAAAATGAGTAAATTTATCTGTGATTTAAATGGCTACAAGTTAACAAAGAGCATCATGGAGTATTAGTCATATGTGAGGAAGTTGCAGATGGTATAATGATTATCTTCCTATCGGAATATTGATTATGTCTCTAAATTCCATTTTCAGGATTGTCTCCATAAAAATGTAAATATCTTTGGAAAAATCATGTTGGAAAAGGCACTGAAGTAGACTTGCCTTGAGAAAATAGGTTTATCTTCATTGTACAAGATGCTTATTTTTTTTTTCAAAATACAAATAATGTTTACTTATCACCTAGGTTTTAATGATAATTTAGACTATATGTGACTTTTAAATTAGAAAGATGGCATTAATCTTCATTTATTCTTTGGTTCACCTATCACATTTATCACTTAGTAAAATTTAAGGATGTAGAAATATATACATAGGCTTGCTTTCAAAGGGGTTTTGGAAAAGTGACTATAGGTCTTTGACACTGAGGAAATGGAGAAGGTAATGAAGATACCTTGAAAATTATTCATGTTCTTGGGAAAAGAGAAGGGTTCTTCCAGTATGGAGGTGTGAGATGTATACCTCAGTATTAAAACAGAATGGTTTTTGTTCCTGGAGTCTACTCTGATGATAGTTTGACTGTTTATAGTAGATGTTTCCATATGCCCTAGCTACCCAGCAGTTTAATGAATTAAGCCTACTTTAACAGCAGCAAATTATAGGTAATTTGTTTTCTTTTATTGATGCACATATATACACCTTTCCACTTTAATGTCCTCATTTACATAAGTTTAAATAGGTTTATGAATTATAGCTCTAGGCCTGATGTGCAATAGCTCATGGGTCCCTGCACCTTCGATGCCTATGTAAAGACACAGTCCAAACTGCATTGGAAACATTTTCCCCTTAGAAAATCTTTTTTTGAACTCTTAGTCATGAATGCTATTTTGTTTCTCTATCTTCTTTTTGCAGTAATTCATGCAACTAAATTTTTTAATGTATTAAAGTAACTGATTTATAACACATAAGCTTCAAGTATACAGTATTACATTTTTGAGATATGTGTACAGTATATGGTGTCTAACATTTCATTGTATCTATCAGTTTACATGTGATCTGAAGCAATGAAGTAAACTATGTACAGATAAATGTAAACAAAGTGAAGGTTACAACTACCACAAGGAGTAATACAGAATGTACAGGATTCCAAACAGGGACAGATAGCATTTTTCAAGTACCTGTTGAACTGTGCCTTGAAAGATACTTATAATGTCTTGAAAGAGATAGACTGGACATTGGACATGAGCTATTAAAGGTATTAAAATAGAAGGTCATATCGTTAGATGCTTTATAAGATTGAGTTGATAGTTTGATCCAGATTGATTAGAAAACAGGATGACTCTAGAGATGCAGCAGCAATTAGGGCAGCCTTTTTCATAATTGGCCAACAGTTCCCTGCTACAGAAATATTTGCAGAGATTTTTTTAAGTACAACATTTCTAGGTCCTTCCTGTGATTGATTTAGTGGGTTTTAGATCCTCAGAAATAATACTGAAAAACCTACTAAGAGATTTTGTTGCATAACCAAGATTAGGAACCATAGGTTGCAAGACAGTTTCTAGTCTCATTAGTAGAAACTGGAATTAGAACAAGACACAGGGACAAAAAAGGAGAAATGTAAGAATGACTTAAGAGATATTTTACTTATCATTAAATGCCCAACATTCCAAATAAAACATTTTTACTATATGTACTTTGTACAATGCACTTGCATAAATTTTACTGTCCCATTTTATTATTACTTTTAATAGTGAATGTAAGTTCTATTTCCTGTCATTTTTTTCTCAAGCTGAGATCACAAAAAAAAAATTATCAAAATAAGTTCAGAAGCTTTTCTTCCTTCTACTTAGGTTGACAATAATTCTGAAGTTATTTTAAATTTTCACAATCTTTTACAGCTACATTGAATAAGTAAAATTACATGCTGCCAGGAATATTTTTTAAAAGAATAATATCAACTAATTAAGAAAGAAGACCATTATATTCAAAATATATTTTGACATTGTTTATCAGTTTACCAAGTCTACAGTGCCTTATTAAAATTCCAAATGAAAAAATATATAAATTATCTTTTAATATGCACTTAACATATTAGTACTTAATTACGTTTGTACGGATGTTCTATCATACTTTAATCAGATGTTTCTGGTTCTCAGTGAAATCCAGCCTTATTTTAATTAATCAGTAGACTATGCTGAAACTTGTGGGAAAAGCTAAAAGAAAAGAACCCCAATGGAAGTCTCAGATGTCAGTTGTTGATTTTTTAAATGTAAAGTAGTTCAACTCTAGCTGAGCCTGCCAGACGAGATTGGAAATCTTTTATAGGGCCTTTCTATTGAGCCAGGATTTTCCCTTATTTCATTTCATTGAAAAACTTGAATAAATTTTTTAGTCAAATATATGACTTTCTTCGAATAATATTAGAGTTGTGTCAAAATCAAGCTTCTTACCGGGAATAATTGATATTAAAGGTAATTGCAAAGAAGCCATTCAAAACTTTTTTTTTAAATAAAGAATATTTGAGGAGGACTCAGATTTCATTATTAAAACATTCCTTGACAACAAAGTTCTTTTCATTACAAATTTCAACCTAGCTGAGCTCATTTCCTTCTATTCTCCAATTTTGTTTACTGGTAACTATATTTAGTTTGTTGGTTGCTCAGTGATCTGTTCACTGGAAACTATATAGTTTTCTTTTTCTACTTATGCTTATGCTTACATAGAAGGTAAGCAAAGTACTTAAAATTTCTTGGCTAATTGTAGCCATTAAAACTATGAAGTCCCTTTTAATTAAACCTAGAATTTTATTCTCTTCCTATGTGCTTAGTATTTATGAATCATAGTGTTTAATTTCTGTTTTACTGCCTCATTTCTTTCTAACAGATACAAACTTGAATCCCTCTCTATTCAGTGTCAGTATAAGTTCTCTAAGCAGTTACAACTGACCCAATGCTTTATTAGAAAGTTCCTTCCCATATTGAGTTGAAATGTTTTCTTATATTCCCACCTATAGCTCAATCCCTTGTGGCTCTACAGAACAAATCTTATTTAACACAACATCCTTTCAGTATTTGAAGATGGTTATATTCATCATCCTACATCATCTCTGCTTTAGGCAGTTTTTTATGAGTCATAGCTTTGATTTCTTTACCCTCCTGTCTTCTGAATGTATCCCAATTAGTCTGTGTACACAGAGTCCACTGTAGGAGCCTAGTTTGAACATCACAGAGTAAAGTAGGATCCACTCTAACCTTGTTCTTGAGAATATAATTCCATGAACACCCCACACCTTTCAGCCATCCATAAACATAATGGCTGGATCAGATTAACTTTAAAAGTTGTTTTTTTCATAATATTAGTTCAATGAAATTTAAAGCAAACTAATATTAGGACCTGAACTATGACTCACACATCAGTTGTTGTAATAAAAAAACAGTTAAATCTTAACTCATGTTTAGATTGAAATAATCTTTAAAGAAGTTTAAAAGTCATTCATTACTCAGAGATTTTTAAGTTATTGTGAGATTTTATGAATTCTCATATAAAATCCTACATAAAAATTTTATATCGAAGTGTACTAGTAATAGTATACTAGTTTTTTTTCCCTCAAATCAGGTATGTACCATATGTGCTTTAGTGGACTTGATTCTTTTAGGGGAGAGACCAGGAAAGTCTTTGTGTATAAGATATTTTCCTATTCATTCTGTCCACTTTAGGCAGGCTGTCTGCCCAAGTCTCATCCCTACCTGTAAGACTGCTACCCTCAGTTCACAAAGCATGCGTGTGTAATTTGCTTTCCTGGAGAACTGAGAGAATTGAAAATTATAAACTCTGGGACTAGAGGACTGCCCTGTGCAGTCCTCTATAACATATAAGCTTATAACATATAAGTTGTTTACATTTTGTTCACTTTTCAAGTTAGGAAGATGTATGTATCTTTTGGTGAGTATAGAAAAGGCTGTAGCTCCTCGGTTGACAGTGCTCTTTGAACAGGGCTAATGGCCCATATTAGACATGTTATTATTATGTAACATGATCCATCAGAGCACCACCTAGATGAAAAATAGACAGAGAGGAAGAGCGTTGTTGGGTTCAAGTTTTATCTAAAGGATATTCCTCATAGAATTATTCATAATGGAAAGAACAAAGTTTACAGCCTGAATGATCAATGATTATCATTATGTATTCAGGTATGGTGATGTTAAAGAAAACTCTTTCACATTTCCATAAAGTATTGATGTGCTACTCAATGTAGTATGTATATTGGCATTTCACTGCTAAGATACAAAGTGATGCATTTGTAGATATAATGGAGACTGAGATGTAGAAACAGAAGAAATCAGATTTAAAATTTTAAAAATATATGCTAAAGTCATTGATGACTCTGTTATTATTTTAATCCCTTTGAGTTTGTGTTAGGTGACTACAGTATATATCATTTAAAATTTTAAATTATGAAAGATATAAAGTTTCTAAATAAAAAAACAATAGTCAAGGAATTCTGAGGAACTTGAGCAAAAAATAAGAAGAAGAAAATACCTTAGAAAGCCATCAAGGAACTCTCCAGGGTGACTGGATCCAAGCCTGGGAACAATGTCTAGGTAAGCACTACACCCTGAGGCCAGGGCAAATAAAAATAGAGATAGATCAGGTAGTAGATCAGGTAGAACAATGGAATGCTCTGCCTAGAACTCTTTACTGCTACCTTTGACACAGCACAGTTAATCTTCACATACTCTTCACCTTAGTCTATAATTATCACTACTGCTACTTTCCTCCATCACCTTATTTAAGATACAAAAATCTAAACCAGGTGCCTAGTATTGGATCATATTCCTAACGTGTGTCCATGGCAGGCTTCCACGGCCCTGTCTTCTGTTTCCCTTGATTTCCGGTAGACACACACTTCCTATTTTGAGATTTTATCACCCCTGCCAGTAGAGAGTTTATTGGATGCTAAGTAGTAGTGGATTGTTTTTACATCAAAGGTTAGAATGTGATCATCAGATACTGTGTTGATACCCATCTGGATATCCTTGGACCCCTACTTAGAAACCTTAAAATAGTTTCTATTTTACTAGTACAGGAAAGTCTAATTATATGTACTATAGTTATTAAGATTCTAGAACATTTCAATAATGTTCATTATGTTGCTCAGACATAAAAAGGATACTCTCCTTAAGAGTACTACAGGACCTAATTTACACATGTATTGCCAGGTTTAGACTCAATATTTTAGTATCAGTATTGTAGAGTATCATCAGGGTTTTTTTTTTGTGAGAGAACCATGACATTTAATCTTCTAAGGCAAAATGAGTTGCTAAGCTAGCTGCCAAAATCCAAACTTAAAAATATACATTAATATTTTTATTTTTGGAGTGATATGCAGGGGCCTGTCTTTGTTTTATTAATAGACTTGAAAGAAAAATGTAAACTAAATGAAAGTCATGTAAATTCATGATTCAGTTAATAATGTAGTGAAAACTTACTCGTGAAACAGTAACAATAAGGGTGTTCACTGTACTTCTATATGTGTTACAAGGTCACAAAGAAGTTATAGATGTAGTACCTGCCACTGAGTTGTTTTGTGAGCTAATAGGTAGCATTCAACAAATGATAAAGAAAAGACAAATATTCAAGAAACAATTCAATTTTCAACTCACATATTTTTATTGGTATCTATAAACCAGGCCTTAGTAGGCAACTCAAACCTTTTGTGATCTAGTCAGCGAAGTTAATTGGTTCCCTGTTTCCCATAAGCTTTACTTTTACCTGGATTGTCTTAGCTAAATTTGCATTACAGGACATTTATAATAATGCTGATAATAACTAACTTTTAGTCATTAGAAAGTTTAGAAAAATCAGTTCTTATGTTCAAGGTCATGTAAGTTACAGATTCCTAAAATGCAGTCTTGAGCAGTCTGACTCAAGTTCAGATTTTCAGTGCCATATTATTAATAGATTATATATTTTCTTTTTCTGCTTAGGTACAATTAGCATCATAACTTTACATTTCCTGGTGTCATTTTTATTTTAAAAGTGCCATAGGTTTCATCAAATAAGTCTAAAATGACCAAGTTATATAACTTCAAGTTAGAGAATAGATTCAAGAACAGCATGAAGAATTCCCATGTCCATTTAACCTGGAATCCCCAAATGCCAATACAGTTCTGTTATATTTTCTCTGATTATTTCCTGAAAGTTGTAGGTATCATGCCACTTCCTTTACTAAGCTTGTGTTTATTTTTCATAAATAAAGTAATTAACACTTACTAATCTACAATCCTTTTCAAATGTCAGCAATTTTCTTAATGTAGTTTTATATCCATAGCAACTACCATCATATACTTTGCATTCAGTTTTCATGTCTCTTTAATATTTTTTATTCTGAAACTATCACTCATCTTGATTTATATTTCATAACGATTTTTTAATGATATAGACCTGTAAATCTACAGAGCATCTCCTAGTTTAGATTTGTCCAGTGTTTCTGCCTAAGCAGATTTACTTTGTGTACTTTTGGTAGGGATGTTGTGTCCTTTGTAGTCATCAACTTAGTTGATCACTTTATTAAGGTTCTGTCTGATAGGAAACCGTCTGCTAGTTGAGCTTTAATCATTTTTATTTATTTTAATGCTCTAATTCTCCCAGATATTGTCAGAGGAATTACCCGCTATATCTTGTTGACGAAACTTCATCATTCTTTGAGTACTCCTGTAATTTCTGGTCCAAGAAGACTTTCAGATTTTTCTTTCACTTCTCCTCACTAGCACATGAATTAACCTACTTACCTTTAAGTGAAAATACACTTTGAAACAGATCCTAGTCAGGTGTCATCACTCTGGGACCTGTAGCTGATTAGGATATACACACACAGAGAGAAAGAGGGAGAGATGAATGCATGTCACTACATAACTATGGTTATGTGTATGTGAAAGTCCTAACCTCAAACCTCCAATTCCAACCAACAAGTCTCCTCCTCATTTCCATATTTGTAGTTCATTTCTCAAGCCTGTTTTCACAATATTTATAAACAATTTATCACTTTGTCCTCTCCTAATATAGATTTAGCTTTGTAATCCTGAATTTACTCAATCTCATCAATGCTAAAATACATAGAAAACATTTTAAAATTAACCCTTGACTCCAAGTAAAATTACTATGTAGAATTTAGAGTTCTATCTTCCAACTGAGGCTATATTGTCCAAATATTTTAAAAGCTACCTAGATTCTTCCTACCCCACATTTAGTGTAGATGTGCAATTCATTTGAAATGTGACCCTGCCCTTATTTTTCTTTTCACATTTAGAAGAATTGAATTTTCTTCCCCAATCTTATTTTCTGTTCTAAGAATGTGGATCATTAAAAATTTCCAAAGTTAGGGTGCGGTGGCATGTGCCTTTAATCCCAGCCTAAGAAGGGAGGATAAGACTAGGAATTGCTTGAGTCCATGGGTTGAAGACCCACCCCAGGCAACATAGCGAGACCAAATCTCAAAAAATAAAATAGCTGGGCATGGTGGTGCACGCCCGTAATCCCTGCTACCTGGAAGGTGGAGGCTGGGGATCGCCTGAACCCATGGGATCCCAGATCCAACCCAGGATCTGGACTACCCCAGGCAACATAGTGAGACCTTGTCTCAAAAGAAGAAAAAAATTTCCCAAAGTTAGAGTTACACATTGAAGAAATAATCAAATGTGGTATTTCACCTTTCCTTCAGATTATTGTTTGACAAAATAAAATTATAAATGCTGAATTTTGCACATTACCTAGCACCCACTGAAGCCCTAACATCTGATTTAGTTATTCATCTAATAATATGCTTTACCTGTGTTTATATTTTCCATAACTTTTCCCCTTTCCATGAAATCAGACCTGGATACTATGAATGATTAGAGTTATTTGCAAACTTTGGTTGGTTCTTAGATTTTATTAGTAACAGACTATTTATACCATTGTAGACAGATCACAAAGAAAACTATTGTATTTGGTTTTCTAGTTTAGAATCACGTCCTATTTTATTCCCTAAGCTGCAGAATATGATTACTGCTTGTTTGATATGGGCACTTTTATAGCTGAAGTAGTATAGAAAACATCAGAAATCAGACCTCATTTCAGTGACGAAATGTGAAGAAAAGAGTGGTAATTCTAGCCGGGCTCGTGCCTGTAAGCTTCAGCCTATGAAGCAGCTGGGACTCGGGATCGTGGTTCGAGCCCTGCTCAGGACATTGTAGGGAGACCTAGTCCCCCAAAAAACAGCGCACACCTGTAATCCCAGCTACCTGGGAAGTTGCGCCTGTGATACCACAGGCAACAGGAGCCTGCGGTTCCACGGGCAAAAATAGCGAGACCTAGTCTCAAAAAAAAAAAAAAAAAAAAAAAAAATCCTGTGGCATGTCTGAAGAAATGAATGGATTACATGCTTAACTAACTCTAATTGATAAGGTTTCTAGATTATCATGTTCAGCGAAGAGAACAGGAGGCAGCAGGACATCATTAGAATGACTTATTTTAATGCAAGTTTTGTTGCTGAAAACATTTAATATCACTGAATTTTCCTCATGAATTCTTCTGTGCATACTTAACCAGTGATTGCAATGAGTCTATCTGGCTAGTGATGTTCAATAAGTATGTCAAGAAATATTGTTTTTTGTGGCTAAATGTGTGGGAGAAACATATTCTTAGTAAAAATACCCTTTTTTGATGATACATAAAAATTACTGAAATACTTTTACTGTGAGCTTTTAACTAAGCCATGGAAGAAAAAAATGTAGAGATCTCATAAATCACAAAAATAACTGAGCTTTAAAACATTTGTGAAAAGCAAATGGTATGTATATTAAAATTTTAAAAAGTAATAACCATGTATGTGTTAACAATATGACAATCTGCAAATGGCTAAATAAACTTTCCATAGTTTTTGCAGAATATAAAACATCTGTTATCCACATACCAATAGCATGTGAACTTAAAATTGTTAAACTACATGTTGAACATATCTCTAGTTTTGGCTGATGTTATCAATGATTATCACAATTTGAAGGGAAATTTTTATATGATATTATCATATACATGTTAACAATGTTTATTCATATTTAGAGAGACTTTACTTTTAATTCTACCAGAAATTTCTTTAGAGCAACATAAGATGCTTACTGCTTTGTCTAGAAACCCCTGTTCACATTTCTGAATCTTATTTTCCATACAAGGTAAATATAAAAGCGCTTAACTGCCTCTCAGAAACTAAGTCTTCTCTAAGCCTGACTAGGGCCTCCAAAACCACTTTTTTTTTTTTTCTGTACCTCACCGCCATCTTAAAAGTTTTGTCCTTATCTGACCACTTGTACAGCCATTCTCTGTCTGGCATTGCTTGCAATGAGATAAGAGAAATTTCCATTATCAACCAGGATGCCTTCTGGATCTGACTACATATTGGACCATGGTACTTCCTAGGAATAATTTGGAAAATCAGTCATTAAGTATAGTTATTTTTATGGAAAATTGGTTCAATCCTCTAAACCATTTGACTCCAAATTTCACACTAAAATTATTGTGGGTCACGATTTTTGTATGTCCTTTGTGAGTTATGTCCCACTCCATAATTGTTACCATGAATCATGCCTACATTTGCTTAGCCCAAATGTCTAAATTTCCAGCTAGCTAAGATTGCAACCCCTCTTTGTAGACTGAATTTGTACTAAAGAAAAATTAGCCCAGAATTGGACAAAGGAAAATATTAACTTTTATTAAATACAGTTTCCAGTAGATGTCAGGGAAATTTAAGGCCCCTATTGTAAAAGTTTGCTTTATTCTTGCCTAATTTTATAATTAGCTTTATACAAAAAGAAACAATATGATTCCTTTAGCCACTCACACATCTACAGTGTGTAATACATCCCTTTACTGTATTTCCATTTTTTTTTGTTCTAATGCTCCTGTGTGCTTCCACTCAACAATCTACAGGTTGCCCAATACCTTATTTTTTCAGAATTTCTCCCTGTTTTCTTCTGCTGAGATGCAAAAGTATACATTTGAAATAGAATTAAATAAAGCTAAATGAAATAATGTGAAAACAAAATTCTACTATTTTAGTATGGAAGAGTGATACTCAAAAAATACAACCTTTACCAAAAAGAATAATGCTTTGGGCATTTCTTCTTGGCTGGTATTAGAAACTACTGTAGCAGTTATTTGAATTAACTGAAATAAATCATGTATCACCTCAGAGCACAAATTTAACAGTATATTCCGACTTAATGTAAGTTTTAAAGTAAATTACGTGTATGTTCAGAAGTACAGAAGACTCAACACCTTAGAAATGACACAACAAATACAGCAATCTCAGAAACTGATAATGAGACAGCTCATGTTATTATTGATAGTTATGCTGACATCACTAGTGAATTCTAATGCACTCTGAATCATAAATCCAACCACATGCAGTCATCTACCAGAAATTACCCTAATTTTGATGGCAGAGAATATAAAAGTTAGTGTTTACTCTTCTGATCATCTAGTAGTATGGTAAATAATTTCAATCCAAAATTTTCTGTGTAAGAAGCCAACAAAATGGAAATCATGCTTATGAAGCTGACGATCAAATACTGCCTAGTTTCTAGTTTATACAACTAGAAACCAACATTTCCTCAGAATCCCAGAGCTATTAAGTTCTAAATTTCTAAAATAATCATTTCAATTCATTGTCTTATAACCTGAATATAAGAAAACTTTCTATGTGCCCACTTAATGCAGGGTCAACATAAACGAACCATTTGGCAATATATCTCAAACGATACCTAATTAAATTCTATTATTAGGAACATGATTCAAATGAATATTTGCAAATGACAGTAGTTTTTAGATTGAATATAAGGTTGCTACAGAAAATTATGCATATTTTTTATCCCATATTTGAAACCATTACCTGAAAGTTAGATAAATATACAAAAAATTATTAGCAGTAGATTTTGGGGAAAGAAAGAATTATTCAATAATTTTACTTTCTCATTTAGTAGGCTTTGTAGTGTTTGATTATTAGAACTTAGCAGTTACTATCTACTTCAAATGATGATTAAGGTCAAAACTTCAGAGTCAGAAATCAGATGCCACATGTTCTTTCTCAGTACCAGTATTCTTATCTGTAAAATATGATTGAAAATAAATCATCAATCTAAAACCTCATTGAGATGATCAAAATTCAATATGTGGAAGCACTGTATAAAAAAGATGATAAGATAAATATAGTAGCTACATATATACAATTTTATACTAAGTAGTTACATATATACAATTTTATACTAAGTACTTAGTGATAATTCACAGAAAAATAAGTAGACCTATCTGTAAAACACAAGCGGATCTTCTATTGAAAGCAGAGCTGAAAGGGAAAACACAACATAAAAATACATTTTCAAACAAGGTGTAAGAGTTTTTGCAGTTTGGGCAACAGGAAGAAGAGAAAGTGAGAAACAATGAAGCAGGCAGAAGTTGGGGAAATAGAGCAATGATTAAGAAATAGCACTGAGCTGTAGAAAGCATAAAATGGTTATGGTATTTGGTGAGGGTGGCTGAGACCTCTTATGTGATCTATTTCTAACATTAGCAAGTTGTATTCTCTAGCTGGAAGTTCTGGCCAGAATTTGTTGTATTAAATGCAATTCAGCTATTTGGTGACTGCAAGTTAACATGAGCAACAGGGAAGGCCAGGGCATACATTTTAGAGATGACTTGACGCTCAGTCAGGAAAAATGTACTATGTGGCAATATTTGATAGGGACTAGATGCTCACTGAATGGCCAAGACATTATATTCAGAGAGCTTGCTTCTGATCACAGAAGTGAAAACTTCAATCCACAGGTGGGGAATTCAATTTACTTAGAAAGGAGTGAACATGGACATGCTGTTGATTTACTTTAGAATTCTCAAAATAAAATTATTAAGATAACTCCTCACAGAATTTCTGGAGCTTTCCTACCAGTTCCAGCATGTCGCTTTGCACACAATTGCTTTCTGTCAATAGACATTACCTCTGTAGAACAGATTAGTTCTTTAGGAGGCAAAGAATATCTGTCATGCAGATGACTCCCTTAATTCAGTGGGTTAGAGATCTGCACAGACCTGAAAGGAAGTAGTCACGGTCAATGCAGTGTCTGTTTCCTATGCCCGCCTCTCCAACCTTATAGGAATAATTTGGCCAAGAGCAACTTTCTGCAAGAACTTCTTGGCTCACACCAAGCTTGGGTCTTGTGTGTAGCTAACTCTATTCGTGTTTTCGGAAAACCACCTTGCAAGGTGTGTCTCCTTATTATCTTTAGTGGTAGTTCAGTTATGAAATTTACCCTTGTTTGTGAAATGGTGAACGGGCTTTGGTTCTTCTAAATTTACAGTATCCTCAGAATATAATCTGATTTTGTTTTCGTTCTTTCCCTCATAACTCCCTCCTTTTCTTTCTGGCTTCCTTAATGAGAAAGTAACTATAGCTTACACAATAACCTCAAGTAGCAATAGGAGAATATATATGTCCTGTCTTCATGCTCCCTGAATCTTAGTATCTTCCTGTGTAAGTAGAAGGCATTTCGGTGCTTTCTACTCGTTTCGCTGAATTATGCTACACACTGATCAAATTTGTTTTAAAACATCTACAAAGTTATCAGTGCCTCTAAAATAATCCAATCTTACAAAATACTAATTATAAAATATACCCTGTGGTAGTGAGATTTAGAGTTAAGCTGTCTGTTTTAAATATTTTGATTTCAATTTTATTGAAAATCCACTTTGTTTGCTATGACTTTTTAAAACAGATTTATAAATATTACATAAATATCACATGTTGTTCATTGTTACAGTCATTATTTTTTATCTGACTGCTCTAATAATTTTTTTTAGTTGCCTTTAGGGAACAATATGAGAACTCTTGCTGAGATAATTTAATGGTTATCAATTATTACTAATAAAATTCAAAGATTATACAAAATTGTACCAACATTTTTGTTCATTGGGTTGAGACAATACATTCCATTCTGCTTAATCAGTTCTTATATTAAAACAATCATTTTGTTTCATCATTTTAGTAATAAACTTGAAACACACATATCCTTTTAAATTTATAACTCAGTCTTAATCATTTTTTAAAAATGTATTTTAAAAGCAAACCTATCACATCAAGATTTCCAAACTTATAAAGATCATCAGACATTATTCTTAGTATGTGAAATTTACTTGATTTTAAAGATATCTTTTTAAAGTGAGTTCACTTTTCTCTGCTTTAAAAGGATATATCTGTGAAGAAATATCTAGGTCATAGATATGTGCTAGCCTCCTTTCTACCATCTTGTTTTATACTCTGTGGGTTGGGATGCATGGTTAGATGATTCTATGTGGCTAATATTAGAACAATATGACCCACATGAATCAGCTTCTGTGGCCTGGATGTTCTCAAAAGAATTTAACTGAGGTTTAGAACCTCTAACAAATGCTTACTTGAAGAAGGAAGATTAAAGAGTGAATGTGGGTAGTGAAAAAGAAAGAAAAACACCTGCAACTTCCAGAATACAACACTTGGAATATATTATCAAGATTAACTTCAGAAAACCATTCTGTGACTTCTAAGCCCATTGAATTGAGCAATATAAAGCTGCTTATTATTATTTGAATTCAATGTCCTATTTTAAGTCCTCTTAAGATTGCATCTCTTCCCAACCTAAACTACGTGTCAAATTAGTACCATGGGAAAAATAATTAGTATTTGCTAAGACAGTTTATTTCAGATTCATTCCATATGAAAGAGTAAAGATGTGAATCAGGTATCTTTAACTTCATGTTTTGGATTCCTGTGGTAATTATCCATTCTAGGAATAGATTAATGCTTTTTTAAATACTTTTCATTGTAGATATTACCAAAAAATCTACAGAGAAATTTTTCTTCAGGTATTTTTGTTTTACCTCTATAAGAGTAAAGGAGTGGAAGGTGGAGGGGAGAAGAGGAATATGGAGTGGAATTCTATCATATGCAGATTTAAAGACACAATCCTGCTGTTTGTGTGTGTGTTTTTCCCCCTCAAATGGAGGCCATTCATTTAGAATTGAGCATAAACTATATTTAAGTTATATGGTTTTATGCCCTATTGAAAAGGTCTCTCCAAAGAAGGAGTACTTAGTACATCTTTGTTGAGTAAAGAAATACCTGTTTGAATATCACAGTAGTCTTCTTGGTTAAATTAATTCCGTTTTTTGCTTGTTTGTTTTTGGTACCGCTGGTAATTGACTTTCTGACGAAGTTAGTACCAATTCTTTGAACTTGTGAAAGACCTTACAATCTTTAGAATGGAAGTATAAAAACCACTGGATTTATTTCACATCTGGAATTGGGAAGACCTCTCAAAACATGGACTATCTTTAAAAACTATATTTTGAAATTAAAAACTAAAAGATTTAAATATATAGATTAAGGTAAGAATACATAGAAATTTGCCACAGAGAGAATCCTAGACTCACTATTTCTGATGAAGTTGGCATATAACCCCTTTTGTGTATGGCGTGAGGGGGAGTAGTCTAGATTCATTCTTTTGCATGTAGCAGTCCAGTTTTCCCAGCACCATTTGTTGAAGAGACTATCCTTGCTCCAGTGTTGCACAACTCCTTTTGTACAAGTACAGAGGACTGATGCTAGATCCTAAAATTTCTACTGCTAAACAATATTGAATGTATAGATTCTCACAGGTCATACCAACATACTTTATGCTGGTAAGTGAGGTGTAAAAAGCCAGGGAGCACACTTTGATTAGCACTCTACAAAATCGTGGTTTATCTGTTTAAGTTTTGAATTGCTTGGATCCATTTCCAGTGAATGAGGAACAGGAGCCTAAACAGGGCTTAAATTGGACCTCAGCTAGTACATACTGGACCTGGGAAATTCTGAATTTGTCTTTGAACAGAGAAGCAACCTTAGGTAGCAATTAGACTTTTTATAATAACAGTGACATCTTATTCCTTGTTATATTTTCTATGAAGTTGCTATAAAGTTTGAAGTTGATGTTCTGCTAAGTTTCTGAGAGGCAAGTTTTTGGTTTCATTACTTTACTGAAGCACTCATTCAGTTAAGAGACTGCTGAACTCTTGTATGACATAGGCAGTATGCTGTGTCCCAAAGGTATAGTTCATGTCTTGTGTAACCTACATTTTCTTGTTTTGGTAAGAGAAAAGAGTTTAAATACTATAGAACAGAATAAAGATTCCACGATAAGCAAGCACGGGCATTGAAGTGGGGTCCCACGTTAAATTAGTAAAAATGGGAAGAAAACTTAAATGCTCTCTGAAAACTCACTGGCAAATGATCAGACTAGTCTATAAGCATAATAAGAGAAATCTGTATAGCTGAAAACAAATAAAGGATCAAAACTTCCTACTCTACCAAGTTGTTAGAGCTAAGAATTTACATAAGAAATTTGCTATCATTTAAAAGGAAGTACTTATCTATTGCCAACTTAACTATATGTCTCAGAACAGAGTAAACCATCTTAATCAAATTGCAGAAAACTATTGTTTTGAAAGTCTCATTAGATATATAAAAGCTTTATAAAGTGTTTTTATTTACAGTAGGTGGAGATAGAGTAAGCAGACAATGCTTTGGATATAACAGATATTTAAAAAAAAAAAGAAATTGTTTTCTTATCACTAAAATCAATTCTTAAGTTTTCTAATCTGTCACTTCTTTAAGAGTAGTATAGTTAGGAGAAAATTTGACCTTTGTATTTAAAAATGTTCAATTGAAAAGGAAAATTTCAATGTCCAAAAGGTTAACTTATGAATCAAACACAAATGTTTACTTAGATAAGGACATACAGTTCATGTTTTTGTGTCTGTAATGGTAGTTGAATCAGTATTAGCCCTAAATTTGAACCCTAAGGAATCAATTTCAATTGGTGAATTATTATATATTGGACTTTAATTATTTAACATTTGTTAAATCACTTGTTAAGTCAGTTAAGTCAGACCTTTTAAACAACTTTCAGTATAATCACTTAGCACATCTACCTATTTTTCCTCTCTACTTAAATAATTTTTATAGATAGCATTAGGAAAAAGCTTCATTACAATTTTTTATAAGCCCATCTTGTTCACTAAATAATAAACATAATTGGACAACAGTTTTCACCACCTTTTACCTGGCTTCTCAGTTTTCATAAACAAGCAAGGAGGCTTTGACTTGGAGCCACAGAAATAGAGGTCAGAACTCAATCTGAGGTCTACTTCACTGAAACAAAGAGCAGAAAGAGCAGGACTTTGGATCTTAGGTCACTTTAATTTGCTAGCTGACTGTGCCTGAAGGAAAAGGAAACATTCTCATACTTTAAAAACAGCTAATAATCTAACAAGTTGTAGGAAAGTACCCATCTTAGATAGACTCTATCTCTTCTAAAGGCATACTGAGCTAGGGATGCTATCTTCCTTGATAACTGCATATAAAAGGATGGCTACCAATACTTGAGAAAGACATTCTATAAAATTGGAAACGAGTTTTGTTTCTTGCTCCTGTGCTCTTCTAACTTGCCATTTATTTTATTGAAGTAACATTGTTGTATTAGCATCTGCAAATGTACTGCTGTATGTGAAGAGTTTGAGGAGCATACCTCTGTATCATCCCTCATCACCAGGGATGCCTGGTGATCTACTGGCTAAGAAGTCCAAATTACAGTGACATAATATATTGATCAACGTGGTCTCTATCAGCTTGAAAAATTTTGCTTTTTAAAGGAGTAGAGAACAACTTTATAATTATAAGTTTTATTAAGCAAATAATTTAAGATTTTCTAAAATCATCTTGATCTATAACAGTGTATTTGCAGTTATAATTTGGACTTCTTTTCCAAAATTCTTTGCCTGGGGCCACTGGATATGACACATTTGGACTCACAGAGAGGGGGAGGAACAGCAGGGATGATGCTTTTTATACTCTTATTTGCTTTTTTTTCCTTACTATATTTCCTGAGAAGCTGCCTTCATGGCCTTTGAATTGGATAAATTGAGAAGAAATTCAATATTTATTCTAGTAGTAATAATGAATCAAACCTTAATTTACTGAAACTGCACAGAAAATTATAATAGAAACACAGTAGTAGTATTTTTAGTACTTTTAGGAAAATAACCGTCATGATGCACAGAAAATAGATGTGGTTACAAGGAAATTAAGGTAAGTTATGCTGAACAGTTTCTTAAATAGAATAGCCATGTTCTTATACTAGCAGTTTCTGACAAGCTGGAATTAAAAGAGAGTTTATATATTGTCTTAAGAAGGCAGTAATAATTATAAATTTAAATTTTCCTTCAAAACCTTTTTAAAATTTTTTTCCTGGAAAATTCTGTAGTCCTATTATATGAATAAGATATTGCTATCAGCATTTTTATGTGCTATCTTTATCTCTATCTAGATAATTATTTCTCTGAAAGTTAAAGCTCTCTTATTTTTTGAATGCTATTTAGTGTGATTAGGTATGATTTTCCAGTCACATGGAGAAGAGCAGATGTGACTGGTATACCAGAGATCACAATTTTATGCTGCTAATGTGATGCTAACCATGTACGGGAATGTGAAGGTGATCCAGCTCACAACAGATGTAAAGATTTGGAAGTGGAAGACTTTGAATTGTATTTGAAAGGATTCTGGTGAAGGCTAAAATTTATTTTATTTTTATTCCTCTTTCTCCTCCTTTCATTTTGCCATTCCTGTACAGATGAAATCTTGAGGCCTCTGCTCTCTCTTCCTTTCTAACCCTTTCCTGCTATTTCTTTCACCTTTAACACAGCTCTTCTCTAGGAAAATGGGACAGGGGAAGGATATGTAACCTCAAAGAGCCATCAGGGAGTAAGTCCTAATCATGCCAGGACTCAGAAAGCCATGTCTGAAGACAACCTTTCCTCTGGGTTTAATAGGATAAAGCCAGTAGTGGAATAGGAATTGAGAAATGTGGCTCTACTGATAAGGAGCCTTGCCATAAAGTATGAATTAGCAACAGTTCACCAGATTTACTTCTGGTGTGTTTCACTCTATTATCATGCCTTTTTTATCCTTTCACTTCTATGAGCTTATCATGTAGGATAATGACCCTCTATTTATTTACACAGGTGTGAGGGGGAAAAGAGGACCCTAAAATATACACACAAACTAACACACATAAGCATGTCAAGTACACAAAAGTATAGAAAGTAGTTCATCAATAAAGAAAATGTTACGAAGTCCTGTGACTCATTCACTATTTACTCATAGCACACATTAAAAAATCTTGAAATAAATTGACAGATTGGACCAGAAGCACAAAACCTAAGCTACTCAGGAAACATAACCATACAACAACACTCTAGTACCAGCTGCTGTCTTTGTATAGCTCACACATAGGATTTTTGTTTTCTTTTGCAGACCTTAGTGATAACAAAATCAATTAGCAAATTAGATGTTGCCAGAAGTCAGGGATACCATGCTTAAGCACTAAATAAAATATTATTGTGTTTTATTTTTCATCTAAGCATGCATAGCGTAAGGATGTTTCGTGTGATGCTTTAGCAGAACAGCCCTAGGATCTTGGCTTTGCCAAATTTTCCACTACAGATTAAAACTATTAATCAGTTTTTTTTCCTTAAACTAAAGGAAATCTGCTTCATAAAATGAACTATTGAATAGTTTAATGTTTAAAAAAAAAGCACTTCAAAGGCTATTTCATTTAAATGTAAATGTGGACTATGAGTTATTAAAGAGAATATGGCTTTTCATATTCTTGTTTTTCTAGACTCCTGGGATCAAAGTCACCTTTTGAACTTGCAAAGTAAGCATCTAAACTTAAATCTTAGTGTTAGCACAAATCTACGTAAAGCTTTATCTGCGGCATTAATTTTCCTGTAAAGACAGAGCAACTGAATTAACAGGGGAAAGGGTAGGACTCTGGAACATTGAGGTCATGGCTTCAGAATCAGAGCTCTCAGCAGTTTCATGCTTTGTGGATAATTAAAATCAATACAATAATTATATAGCTAGAAGGATCTCTAGATACTCAATCCAGTCCCTAGCCTTCAAGAGAAAGGAGCTCCAGTTTAAACTAACCTCTACATAAGGTATGCAGTTACATGGTAACTAACTCTAGATCACTAAGAACATTGCGAATGTACCTTGATTCCAAGTGTTTAGAAATGGATTGTTTTTTATGAGTGATAGAGCATATGGAGATTTTCTACAATCCTAACATTAACAATGGAAGCCAAAATAACATTTGTCATATTATCCTAATAAAGACTTTAACATTATGGACATTATTCCATCTGCTAAGTGGGTTTTCATTTTGTCATCTTAAAGTCCAGGCTCAGGTGCTATTTCCTCCATGAAATCTTCAATATTTAGAGGTTATTTTATTTTTACCAAGACTATAGGATGTATATGTCTCTGTAGAATAGGCATAGACAGCCATATAAAGTAACTTGTCACCTTTCCATCTTACTAACAAGTCCTTGATCACTACTCCACTCCTGAGAGCCTAACCCATTGCTTTTAGTCAGCTGATTCATAATGTTTTTTCTTCTAAATGTGCTTGAAACTAATTGCCTTTCTCCACTGAAATAACATTCATTTTACAACACTTATACACTGTGCATGCTTTAGGGGAATAGGCTCACACTTCCTCAGGGGTATGTTAAACTGCCACCCCCATCATCAAAGCACTTAGATTCCTTTAACCTAGGTTAATGGGCATTCTCACCTGTTCCCTTATACCAGTCTTAATTCTGCAGTCATATTTCTATGGTTTGACAATTTGCCTTGTAGATCTATCTTCAGGAGAGTTAAACACAATCATGGAAGTGTTGTGTCTTCTGATTGATTTTCAGTTTTTTTTTCTTTATAAAAAAAAGTGGAATAGAGGTCAAATGTTTCCACTTCAATAAAATCTTATATGACAAAATTAAAACAGAAGATTCCTGAAAGATGAAACCAGTTTATCGTATTAGTAAAATAAGGTATAAATTCAGTGTCTACCTTTGACTAGTTCTATGACATTTCACTTCTCTGAACTAAAGTTGTATAATATGTAACACAAGGTTGTCATTTAAAGGGTGTCTAAAATTTTCTAAGTTTTTATGGGCCCATAAAAAATGAAAGCTTTTTATGTTTGTTTCTCCCATATTGCTTTCCATTTATTGAACACCTACTATTATATTAATGATTAATATAATATAATCATTATTCTGTGAGAAGGGAGGTAAGCATTTACTAAATTCTTTTGTACAGAGCATAATAATTCATAAGTACTTTGTAATCCCCTTAAGGATATAGTTCTGTTACCTCTATCATATATTGATAGGATTGCATTCCACATTCCAGGTCATATCTGTAGCTGATAGGAAATATTATAATTATCATATATAACATACCGGGGTTAGCCAAACAGATATTTAAGTTTTAGTGAGAAGTTGTGCAATGTTATAATACCACAATATATATCTTAAAAAAAAATGCACAAGTCTCTACATTATATCCATTGTAATGGCTCTTTTGACTTCCTGTGTATTTCTCTAATAAAACTAGGTAAAATTGACCTGTTACTATAAACAAAAGACCATCATTGATTCATCTTGTTTGTACTTTATAAGTTTAACTTCTTCCTATTGAATTGGTTTCTTATAGTCATAGCTTTTGCATAATACAGTTTTCTTCAAAAGAAAGCATAAATGAGAATGATATCATTCAGAAATCATTATCTTTAGGGATTAATACAGATAAGAATCCTGGGGGGGGAAACTTCATTTATGTAAAATTTACAATTTTTATAACTTACAGTAGTCCTGCTTTACTATATATGATTCAGAAATACAGTATTCCACCTCGTCAGATGTACATATTACCAGGTCATCCACAGTCTTCCACTGATGGCCTATGGTTTGTTTTTGATTCATTTTTACAAAGACTTTATAAGTTTTGGAATCATTGTAAAGGGATATATTCCAGCAAGTGCTTAACTTTCATTTTAACTCAATTGCCCTATGATTACAACATATTTTTTCTTTTGTAAATTGTTAAGTAATGTAGACATGTCATTCTTCTTCCTACTCTATACCCCAATGTAGCACAGTAATAGTTTTGTTATCTATTAAAGAAATTAATTTCTTTTATCCTTGCCCTAGAGATAAAGACTAAGTAAAAGATGACTATACATTGATAAATAACTACAAAAAGCTAAGCTGCTGCCTCTGAAGGTAATTTTATTTGTGTGCCATTTAATACTTGTAAATGTACTGCACTTTAGTCTTGTTACCTTGAGAGTTCAGAATGCAAATATAATGAAAAATTCCTGAAAAAGTATCAGCTGACGAAATTCTCCTTAATTTTTTAAAAAGATGGATTATTTTTCACTGCAGTACATAAAAGATCATTATGATAAAATGTGACAGAAATAAATATGTGTGACTTGGTAACATTTACCTAAGTATATCATTGTATAACCTGAAAATTTGTAATTCTACCAAAGAAAAAATGTGTACATAGACACATGTGAATAACATGCATATTATATGAAATTTCTTTATTAAATAGCTGAATTGTTATATTTCCAGATTCCAAAAGGAAATTAAATTAACTAGTAATAACTTCAAAACAAAAATATATGTTGTTAGTAGTTTGCCTCAGGATATTTTCCTTTAAATGTAAAATTAGAGAAATTATGCTATTTTGGCTAAAAGGTCATTTTAATAAACAGATATACATGCATTCACATTATTGACATGGTAACCTTCAATCATAATAACTGAGATTACTATGTGTTATGCAAAAGTACTTGAGATTAAAATAGAATCATTTTGAAGCAAAAGTATTTTTCCCTTAAATTTGGGACATGAATCAGCATTTGCAATTTATAATTTTCCAAAAGATGTTGCAGAGACAAATTGTACTCATATTCAAAATAATTTTTTAGAGCACTTTGTTTTTATATGCCAAAATTTGGAAATGTGTGGGAAATGTTAACTACAGTCACCTCACCACTGCACTAGTTCTCTCTTCTGATAATTTCTTATCAAAACAAGTTTAAAAGATTATGTAGCCACAAATACAAAAAGGAATTTTGAAATAACAGCAATTCAGCTCTTTGCTCTAGAATAAAGGCTATTTCATATCCCACACGTATGTGTACACATCTACTTTCTTTGTACCACTGCACAAGTTTGGTTTATGCAATAATGTACTTAAGCAAATGTTACCAAGCCAAACTCTGCCCTCTGTCCAGGAAATGAGATCAGCAGTGCTTATGTGAAACACTCAGGGTATCATCAATCTTTGGTGCTAATATAGTCACATTAGCATTGTGCTTCTAATAATGTGGGTTTTGGCAGTATAAGTCACAGACAAAAATCCAATGCTACAAATGAGAAATCACTTCTGTTGTATCGAAAGTAAAGTAAAAGATGAATAATTGTCCCCTGTCTGCCCTTTATCCAGCTCTCTGTCCACTCTCCCATATTCAGCACTGCTCCCCTTATGCTACCTAAAACTTTAGACAGTGGCTCTTGGTTTCACTACTTTTTCAAATATTCCTCATCTTGAAGATGTATAAATGTAGAGAAATAAGTCTAAAATATGATATCCTCTAATATCAGTACTCTACTTGACATCATACAAAGAAAACCTTAAATTTTTTAAAATGGTAATAATATCCATGTTCTAACTCAGGTAAATAATGTCACTGCAGATTTCTATTTAGGAATTCTGTATATTTATGTATTCAAGAATTCTACATTAAAAAAACCTTTCTTTTATTAAAAAATGTTCTTTTAAAAGCTGAAATGTGATTTTTTTTTTTTAAAGATCAGCTCTTTCATGGAGGGAATACATTTTTCATTCCACAAAATATGTTGGGCATATCCTAAGTGGATGCACACAAAGATCTTGTATCAAGTAATACTTAAAGGATAAAACATGCATTTATAAAATAGTGGTTACTCTTAAAACTCCTAGATTTGGTACTTTTGTAGCACTTGTATGATGAAACACTAACTCACCAAAAGGAATACCAGTGATAGCAGTTTTTTAATTATTTTATATCAGCTTTGGAACACACAAACAAAAGCACTAGGTTTAACCAGAATATAGTAATTTTACATATTCCTGCTTTAAAACAAATCCAATATATTGGTTCAATATACTGTGATGGAGTACTACTTACTATTTTGCTCTTTTTCTATTCATGACATAGATGCAACCAATTTCTCTATGAAACCTGTTTTTTTATACTCTTGCCTGTAGCCCTATTGGCAAATAACACAAAAATCATAGACTTAAGGAGAGAATTAGTCTTCAAAAAAGGCACTTTATATGGTGTTATCCTCGTGTACTGCTCAATTTTCTGGTCTCTTTTCCAGGAACAACTTAGCAAAGTGAAAAAAATGCACAGTATCTGAAAGATGAAGAGGAAAGTATCTTTACATTAATAACTTCTTATCAGTGCAGCCCTTTTCTTGGAAAAAAAAAAGTCACTCATGTTTAGACTATATTATACAGCATAACCTGGCATCAAAAACCCAGTGGCTGGTGAATGGGGGCTTTTCTGAGAGACAAGCCAAACAATTTAAGTTACAGTCATGAAGTTTTCACACATGAGGCTATCAATTTCATCCAGTGGAAACAGTGCCTGGCAACAATTTGAATACAGCTTGAAAAAACAAACCCGGCACTGGTGGCTCCTGCCTGTAAGCTTCAGCCTATGAAGCTGCTGGGGTTAGGAATAGTGGTTCGAGTCCCTCTCGGGGCAACAAAGCGAGACCTAGTCCCAAAAAATAGCTGGGCGTGGTGGCACACACCTGTAATCCCAGCTATCTCAGAAGCTGAGACTGGGGATTACTTGAGTTTGCGGTATCTGCAACGTGAGCCTGCTATGAGCCATGGGCAAAATAGCGGAGACCTAGTCTCCAAAAAAAAAAAAAAAATAGTAAAAGAGATTCACTTAAGAGTATATGGTGAGTAAGACATTAAAATTTTTAAATTGGCACTAAAATTACTGTTGCTCAGACTGATTGTAACTTTAGTCAACAGATCTTAGAAATGCTGAGAGTAGCATCTGGAGGATGATAGGGATTTTGTTTTCTTTTTTTCCCCATATTTAATTTTTGTTGTTTATGGAACTGTTTGGGTTATTTTACTTGGTTAGAAATGCTAGGCCCAATTTGCAAGAAGAACTGCCTGAAAATAATAGAATTCTTAAAAAATGAGACTATGTATAAGAGAAAAATAACATTTTATATTAAAGACCTACTCTAACTTTTAACAATCTTAATGAACATTTTATTTAAACCTATAAAATAGCCCTATTGCCCGGTAGTATTTTAAAATAGCAGATGAAATTTTCTAGTTCATTTTTCAGGCACTTAAAGATGCACAGAAATATTTTAAAAAGAATTTTTTTAAAAAAAGAATAAATTTAATAGTGGTGATAGAAAATTTTACATGGGTAAAATACAGGAAAGACCCTGTAAATTATTTTAACCATTTAATTAATAAACTAGAGTACCATTCCTAGATAACATCTTAAAAGTCATAGTTAATATAACTCCCTAATTTAAATAGTCTCGAAGTGAGAGAATTAGTCATAGAATAACATTTTCTATAATTAATGACATTTAATTTTTTTATTTAGTCATATTGCTATCTTTATTCCTAATCAAAATATAATTTAGAGAATGTATTATTTCATCTAGAAGTTAACAGTTAACTTCTAAGAAACACTTATGTCAGGTTAATTACCGCCTTTTAAAATCTTACAATGTACTGTGACAGAAAATTAATGATGCTCACAGTATTTAGTATAGTTCATAACCCATATTTTAATGAAAATATACTGTTATTAATGATACACATTTTACAGATATAATAAATGACCAACTGCTGGTCATTTTGTGTTTGTTCTGTATAACTCTATAAAATGAAGCCAGATTTATTTTGTTTATTAATTTAGGCTTCACAGAGTAAAATTTGCATTCATTATATTCATGTGGATATAGGATTATATGAATTTAATCAACTCAAGGCATGACAAGTGGTGTTTGACTGACAGTTTCTCAAGATTCTAATCTGGTCAAGAATTCATTTCCTTTCATCTTATCACAGATATATGAGCATCTTAAATTAGACTGCACATGTTAGCATTTTAAGCAGTACCCACTCCCATCATGCTCACTGCCAAAAGTGAGATAAGCACTTGCACCATGTCCGCAGAGATGCTCCCATCGTGGGTACTGATAGGAGATGCATGACACATCCAGCTTTGGTGTCTCAGATGTAAGTTCCTTCCACAGCCAGAGGTAAAATTGTGTCTCTTTCTAGCAAAAAATAGGGTTGAGAGGCAGGTCTCCTGTCCATTTGTGACTCTACACATACTTATCTCTGTTCACCAACAAATCTTTCCTTTCAGAGTGTAATCATTTAAGTAATAGTAGCAGGGGCCCTTATATTTATGACATAAATTGCAAAATTCAAGAGACTCAGTTAGGGTTACTTCTTTCTCTCTTTAGTTACTCTGAATTGAGGGAAAGTGTTTATACCAGTAAGTAGTGATTGAATAATGGATTTCTCCAAATCAAGAACTAGTAATAGGAAAGGCATGGTATCTACCTAAGATAATATGAAAACAGTAAATTTTAAAATCATATGCATAAAAATGATAAAAAAATCACTGCCTTTATAGTTTCACCACAGAGGATACTTTTGAAAACATGGAATAAGAGGGATAAATCTCTTTAAAGGCTGTCAAACTATTAAGCTATTATATTAGCAATCAATATGAAAGTGATTACTTCCATAAAATAACACCCACCAATAACTGCAGAGCTATGATAATGAGTAAAATGCATCCACTGATTTCAGTATATTGGGAAGTGAGTTTATAAGGTGTTTGTTGTTACAAAATATTTTTAAGTCTTTCAAACTGGATAAATTCTTATAAATGAAATGGTGTTGTGATTTAAGTATGTGTTCTAGAAATGAATTGATAGTCATTTTCACTAACAATAGCAAACCAGTG